>PVKA01029195.1:0-28549 GCA_004027165.1 Ctenomys sociabilis | reverse complement strand
ACCTCTCCGACATTTGTTGTTGGTTGATTTCCTTATGATAGCCATTCTTTCTGGAGTGAGATGGTATCTCAGTGTTGTTTTTACTTGCATTTCATGGATGACTAGCGATGTGGAGCATTTTTTCATATATTTATTTGCTTCTTTAATTTCGTCCTCTGAGAAGTGTGTATTCATCTCAGATGCCCACTTCTGAATTGGGTGTTTAAATTTGAGGGCCCCGTTATATCTTAGTTATTTATATATTCTGGACAGTAGACCTCTGTCTGATTGCTTATTAGTTAGGATTTTTTCAAAATTTGTGGGTTGTCTTTTCACTCTGTTGACAATTTCTTTTGACACACAGAAGCTCCTTAAGAAGAGTTGATCCCAGTTGTTGATTTTTTCAAGGGCTTCCTGTGTGAATACGTGTTTGTTCATGAACTCTTTACCTACCCCTATGTCTTCAAGAGTTCCTCCTACTTTCTCTTCCAGGAGATTGAGTGTTTCTGTTTTAATGTTTAGATCTTTAATCCATTTTGACTTTAACTTAGTGATAGAGCTGGGTGAAGTTTTAGTTTTCGGCATGTAGAAAGCCATGTTTTCCAGCACCATTTGTTAAAGAGGCTATCTTTCTTCCAGTGAGCTTGTTTTGCCCCTTTGTCGAAGATCAGATGGCTGAGTGTGACTGTAGATACCTCTGCATCTTCTAATCTATTCCACTGATCCTCAGGTCTAATTTGTTGCCAAACTATGTTAATTTTGTCACAGTAGCTTTGTAGTATAATTTCTAGTCAAGAATTGTGATGCCTCCTGCCTTGTCTTTATTGGTCAAGATTGCCTTTGCTATTCTAGGTCATTTGTGGTTCCAAATAACTTTTAGCAATGATTCCTCTAGGTCTGTGAGGTATGTTGGTGGCAGTTTGATAAGGATTGCATTAAATCTGTACAACAATTTTGGGAGGATGGCCATCTTCACGATGTTTGTTCTTCTTTTCTAGGAGCATGGAATATCTTTTCATTTTCTGAAATCCTCTATAATCTCTTTTCTTAAAGTGCTGTAATTTTCCATGAAAAGATCTTGACTTCCTTGGTTAAGTGAATCCCAAGGTATTTCACTTTCCGCGTTGCTATTGTGAAAGGTATTGTTTCTCTTTCAGTGTGCTTGTTATCTGTGTAGAGGAATGCTATTGACTTTTGAGTATTGATTTTGTATCCTGCTATGCTACTGAATTTCCCTATCAGTTCTAGTAGTTTCTTGGTGGAATTTTTAGTGTCTTCCAAGTAAAGTATCATGTCATCTGCAAATAGTGATAATTTAACTTCTTCTTTACCTATTATTATTCCCTTTCTTTCTCCCTCTTTTCTAATGTCTGTTGCTAAGGATTCCAAAACTATATTGAATAGGAGGGGTGATAGAGGACATCCTTTTCTTGTACCTGATTTAAGAGTAAAAGATTTCAGTTTTTCCCCATTTAGGATTATATTAGCTTTTGGGTTGTCATAGATGGCTTTTATCAAGTTAAGATAGAGTCCATCTATTCCAATTTTCTGTAGGACCTTGAGCATGAATGAGTGTTTTACTTTGTCAAAGGCTTTCCCTGCGTCAATTGAGATGATCATGTCGATTTTAGATTTCATTCTATTAATATAGTGTATTACATTTATAGATTTTCAAATATTGAACCATCCTTGCATCCCTGGGATGAATCCTACCTTGTCATGGTGTATGATCTTCCTGATGGTTTGCTGTATTCTATTTGCTAGGATTTTACTGTTTATTTTTTCATCTATGTTCATGAGGGAGATTGGCCTGTAGTTCTCCTTTTTGGCTGTGTCTTTCCCTGGTTTTGCAATCAGTATTGTACTTGCCTCCAGAAATGATTTTGGGAGGACTATTTCCTTTTCAACTTCATTGAAGAGTGTGTGAAAGTGAGGAATATATCTTCTATAAATTTCATGTAGAATTCAGCTGTGAATCCATCAGGAGCTGGACTTTTCTTTTTCGATAAGCTTTTTATTACGTTTCCTGTTTCGTTGGTTGTTATTGGCTTATTGAGAGTTGTTATATCTTCTTCATTCAGTTTTGGTAATTTGTACCTTTTGAGGAATCTGTCCATTTCTTCTGTGTCTTCTATTCTGTGAGCATAAAGTTTCTCAAAGTAACTATTGATAATCTTCTGAATTTCCACTGGGTCTGTGATGCTTTCACCCTTTTCATTTCTTATCACTTGTACTTGAATTTTCTTTTACCTCTTTTTGATGAGGTTGGCTAGAGGCTTATCAACTTTAGTTAGTTTTTCAAAGAGCCAACTTTCTGATTGTGGATTCTTTGAACTATTTTCTTCATCTCAATTGAATTAATTTCTGCTCTAATCTTTATGATTTCTTCCCGTCTTTGCTCTCTGGGTTTCATTTTCTCTTCTTTTTCTAGTTTTCCGAGGTGCAACATTAGGGTGCTAATTTTTCCTGCTCTGTTTTTCTAATGTGTGAGTTCATAGCTATTATTTTTCCTACAAGAATTGCTTTCAGCACCTCCCATAAATTCCGGTAAGTTGTGCTTGAATTTTCATTGAATTGCAGATATTGTTGAACTTCTTGTTTAATTTCTTCTGTGACCCATTGATTGCTGAGTAGGGTGTTGTTTAAGTTCCATGAATTTATCAGGTTTTTCTGGTTTCTTTTGTCATTTAGTTTCAGTTTCATGTTTGATTGTTTACTTCAAATGCTATGAATTCAGAGATTTCTTTTTTATTTCAGAAATTTTTTCTGCTCTGTGTTACTCTTTATCTTTCTTCCATTGTTTCTTTGCTTGTGACGCTTTATTTCATCCATTCCAGCCCAGATTGTGTTCTCTGCACTTGTTCTGGGTGGGCATTGGTTTTCCCCCCCACTCTTCTATTTAGATTCTTTACTTAAGATGCTGTGAATTCAGAGATTTCTTTTTTATTTCAGGCATTAATTCTTCTCTGAATTCCTCTATACCTTTCTGGTATTGCTTCTTTGCTTCTGATTCTGTTATTTCATTCATTTCAGGTGAGCTAGTGTCCTCTGCACCTATCATGGGTGAGCTCTGGGCCTGAGATTGCATTTTGCTCCTTGTCTTTGTCATTTTGTATAGCACTGACCTCTGACCTTGGGTGTAGAGCTTTGGCGCAGTTATAACCTTAGCACCTAATGAAATTCAGGTGCAGATCTGTTAAGTTTGAGTTTATTCAGTTATGTCTGGCCTGTGTCTAGCTGTTGTATTCAGCTCTTTTTTACTGCAGCCCTTAAAATGAACCTGTTGTGCCTCTCTGGCACAACAGTTTGCCTGTGGTGCCCCTGTCTTCTGCCCCTGACCCGGGGAGCACCGGGAAGTGCAGAAGTTCTCCTACATACTCTCTGACCTCGGGTGTTTTGGATTGAGGGTTCCCAAAATGTCTCAGAAGTTCTCACTTGCTCAGCGCACTAGGAGGTAGGGGCTCCAGAGGGTTTCATGTTTCTCAGTGATGCAGTAGAGAGTCTCCCTCATGCCGGTGCCTAAGTTTTACTCTGGAGGGGTCTTATCAGCAGTGCAGTGAAGCTGGAAGCTCTCCCACACACTCACCAGGCTTGGCTCTGCTGGGTCAGAGGCTGAGAGCGTCTCAAAAGTTCCCACTTGCTCTGTGGGCCTGAACTCCTGTTCTGATTGGGTCTCTGACATTTAAAGTTAAAGGTATGTCCAAAGACTATGTAATATCAAGTCCAGAACTGACCTGAAACTCTGTGTTGAGATGAGCCATTGGGAGATTAGGTAAGTCTCCTGAGTTAAAAGACTTCTCTACAAGGCATCATATTGAGCCTTGACAAGTCATTTAAAGCATCTATGGGGCTTGGTACAAAAATTTAAAGCTAGAAGCATACATGCTCTAAAGTTTACAAGAAATTAACATGAGTTTATAATCTAGTGTTGCAACCTAACTACAGAAAAACTAGGAATATTCATATTCCTAATGTCTACAAAGCCTGTGTATGAAAAGATATATGTGCCGTATAATTGAGGCCTTGCCCTACCTGGTTTATTTAAAGGTTGCTTTGAGGTCAACTTTTCTTAGTTGTCCACCCCATTGGTCCCCTGTGTATAAGTCCAGTGACTGAAGTCTTTTCTGTGCAATAGCAGTTAACTCAGGCATAATTCTCTCCTAAGCAGGAGCAAAGGGCACACATGGTCAGAATTCCAAGCGAAGTAAAGTTTAGGGTCACTCATTCACACTACAACAGGTAAAAGCTAGCTACACACAAAAAAGTGTGGTCTACCTTTAAGTTTAAAAACAAAAGCAAAACTCAAGCACAGATTCTTGAATCCCTGAAGTTGCTAGAAGTCTGTTTGTTTTGTTTTGTTTTTAACCTATGTTTACTTCCTAAATTTTATTCATTTTCTCTTGGTGTTTCTAATTAGTGGTCCAGGTGTCTACGATTCACACTTTCCTGAAGTATCTGGTTTCCTCATACTCTTTCAGCATGGCTTGTCTGGTCTCCAGATCAGAAATTCATTAAAAAAAACATTTTCAATTATTTATTTATCTTTTTTTGGTACAGAGTCTACACATCTCAGACTCATAGTCATCCTTCTGCCTCAGCCACCCCTGAGCTGGGATTACAGGCATGCCACACAATGCCTGGTTTCAGTGGCTGGCTCGGTACAGGGCTGGCATGGAATGTGGTACCGGGGATTGAATCTGGGTCCTTGATCTTGACAGGCAGATGCTTAGGCTGCCAAGCTATCTCCCTGATGTTCAACTTCTTAATCAAAAGGTAAACACCACAAATGCATTTTTCCCCCTGAATCTTTCCTGCATTATTTCTCAAAGCTGCTGCAAAAAATTAATACAGATTTGGTGGAATGTGACAGCAGGGATGTATGGTGTACTGGTTCTGAAGGTTCTGAAGCCCCCGATCAAGGGATCAGCCATGTGATGCTCCTGCCAAACCTTGTAAGGGAGAATGCTGCCTGGCTTCTTCCCAGTTTCCACCAGTCCTTGGCAGTCCGTGATGTCTCTTGGCTTGCAAAGATCACTCAGTGGCTGCCTGCCTTGTCACATAGCCATTAACCTGGTGAGTTTTCATGTTGCTGTCCTGTGTGTATCAGTGGGGAAATCCTCTCTTTTTTTTTTTATAAGGAGTCCATGTATTTATATTGGGTTGGGAGCCCATCCTATTCTAACATAGTGTTGTGGCTAGCTACATTTGCCTCAGTCTTATTTCTATATAAAGTCACACACTGAGGCAATGGGGACAGGACTTAATCATACATATTGAGAGAAATGAATTAAATCCATACTTGATGCTCCCTTTATTTCCTCATGTGTACTAATATATCATTTTGTTCCCTCCCTCTTGTGTAAACTCTGGTTTTCCTTTCTGATCAGATTAGCTCTACCTTTGTCATTCCACTCTTTCTGTTTGCTCTGAGGAGCTGGTCCATCCACCTGCACCCAGTGTGGTGCAGTCATCTTCTGTCATCCCAGCCTTATGCCTACATGTCCATGACCTTTTCCTTTTAAGATTAACACATCTCTCCCACTAAGCCTCCTTTTAGTTATGAGCTACATCTCTTTCCATCTTTTATATGTTCCATCTTTTTACTTCTATCACCAGCATTAATTGTCAGCATCCTGTTTTCATAAGGAATTGAGAGTTTTCCCCTCTGACATGAGCCATTTCATATATGAAGGCAACTGAACATCAGAATGAGTTGAGATGTCAAGACTGAAAAGTTGGTGTAAACTTTCACTAGTCACTGTATACTTTTCTATCAGCCTGACAGTGTTTCTGCTAATGCTTGTGATTTAGAAGAATCATGGCTATGTGTCTTGGATGTTTAAAATTGTTGTTAAATTTTAATAACAGAGAATGTTAGATATATCACATTATAATTAATTATTTAGTCACACATAATAGTCTTTACCTGAGACTTGAGAAGAAGATTAAATTATCTTTGTATCTATAGAACCTAGAAGAGAGCTTGAATCCTACAAGGTGACCGGGAGATACTTTTTGGTGAAAGAACTTAGAGATGAAACCATGGCATGTGTTTTAAGAGAGACAGAGATGTGAAATGGAACTCATTTGTTCATGTAAAAGTCAGTTTTAAGCTGTGTATGGTGGAACGTGTGTGTAAGATTAACACTCAGAAGGCTGCGGCAGGACGACTGGCATATGTGTGAAGCCCGGCTGGGGTACATGGTGATTTCAAAGCCAACTTGAATGACATAGTTTTTGAAATTCTGTCTCAAATAAAACAAAACAAAAAAAACAAGATCAGTTTTATACTTTCATCTCCTTAATTCAGCACTTCAGTGAAAATGATTGCTGATTACAAATGCTTTTTGTAGTACAAATTAAGTCTGAATTTACAAATAGGTAGTTATGAAACATTGTTCAAATATCTACAAATGAATGTTGTAAAAGGTGTTTGTGTGAAAAGAAGTTTAGAAAAGATTGAACCTTTTCTTTTTATTCATTTGCTCATTCATGTATTAATTTTGTTCTTCATATGCTTATTGTTTTAGTATTAGTATTTTTACATTAAAAAAGTAAGACTGTTTCATGTCACACATATAATATAATGCTTTGAAATGTCTGTGCATTGTGAAATGACTCACACTAGCTATGAGTCTTTGAGGAGGGTTTTTAGATCACACATATTAACATTTCCATGAGGCTATATGTAACTGAAACATGTTTGTGCTGCTATCAACTAAGCAGCGGTTTATTTGTCTTATGTAGAAAAACTAAGTGCAAGGACAGGGCGCCCAAGTGGAGTGGGAGCTACAGGAAGTGCAGAGTGGTCAGGATTCTTCCCTTATACTCTCACAGAGTCATGGGCTTTCTTCCTCAAGTATATCTGCTGACTGCTCTTCTCATGGGGCTTACATTTAGATTCTGGACAGGAAGATTGGGGAAAAGTCAAGGGCAGAAGGTGGAAGGCAACAAAATGTGTCCCTTACCTCAGAGAAGAAATACACATTTCCCCCACTTGTCTAGCTAGTGAATTTGTGTTTGTTTCTCAGGGGCAGGAAGTAGGTAGTGGGGAGAGACCTAGCTTTAAGTGTGGAATCGTGAGTATTCCTGCTTTAAAGCCAAGATGTGTTACCAAGAAATAGAAGAGTGGTGGAGGTTAGGCTGGTGTTTTCCTTTCTATCTAAAATATCTCCCCCGAAGTCTCATAGTTAGAAGTGGGGCTATTGGAAAGTGCCTGGCTCATGGGCCTTTACTAAGACCACAATGAATCTTTGTGGTGGTAGGACTGAGGTCTTTCATTGCTGCATGACCAGAAATTTTCTCAGTTCCTAGGTTGAACTCATAGGTCCCTGCCCAATGACGTCCTCCCTAAACAGTGCAACACAAGTGATTCCTTTCTTGAGAGACAACAGATTGCCATGCTTTCAAACTCTCCTTCTCAGAAAGGGCCAAATTCCCTTCCTTGACTTGCTTTATTGGGTTAGGTCCACTCAGAAATTTGATTATCTTATTCTTTTATTTATTTATTTTTATTAATTTTATTGGGAAACAAATAACAATGAGACAGTTTCAAAACAGGTTATTAGGATAGTTATAATAATTAATGAATTTCATACTGTTGTCTTCATAATGGTTATTCATAGTGCAAGATGCAGACATGATATCCTGTCCAAATACTATTAGGACAAATCTTTCTTCTTATTGAATTCAGAGAAAGTAGCTGTATATCTATCCTAACTATTTTGTATATAGCTACAACATGATCCTTCATTTATATTCCCTTTTTTTGTTTAGTTTTGTCAGAGATGGGATTTCCATTGCCACTTAAATATAGGTGCATGAAGTCACCAGAATAATTCAATCTAGTCCAGCAGTCCATAACAGTAGTGGGTTGACCATAGGACTGGCAATGTCAGAAGTTGTTGGCTTGAGCCTTTTGTAGATCAACATATTTATATGGCTTTACATTTTACACCCTGTTTTTGTAATGTTCTGCTAGATGGTTAAGACCAAGATAAAGCAAGACCTACATAACATGAAATGTAAGTTTTCTATCTTACAGGGTCAGTAAAATGCCCTCAGAATTTACCCTGAAACCCTGTACCATAGCCTGTAGATCCTTTGCAGGTATAAGCCATGTGGATGAGTCATGACCATTGCTTGACCAATTTGCTCTCTGTGAAAGTCTGAGAGATTGTTTTCTCTCCATGTGACTCTCATTAGGCACACTCTGCATCATCATTCACTTTCCTTTGTGGCCCCATAATCTCCTTGATAAGAAAATTTGGGACACAACTGAATTAAAGGATGTTATAGTACAGGTTCTCTTATGTCCTGAGTCCTCACTAACCTTGAAAGGCTAGGGCCAAAGTGTTGACTGTCCTTGCAGCCCTTCTTTTTATTAACTTTTCTTCTGAAAACTTAAATTGTTGACCCTCCAAAAGATAAGCTTAATGATATTATTACCCTATAACACAGGCAGGTGAGCTTAACCTCACTATCTGTCTGAATATCAAACAAGGTAGACATAACATGGAATAGACATTTTCTATCAAGTGTTGACATGTTAAACTTTAAATCCCTATGGAATGTAAAGAAAAAATAGGAATAAACAATTAGATATTTGTACATAATAATTTAGAAAGCTATCCATATACAGCATTGTAGCAGCACAGTCCTGTAGTATTTTTTTCTTGTCACTTGTTTTCAATTATTACCATTTCTTAAAAGCTAACATTTGCTTGAGAGATAGTACAGCAGTAATTCATTTGACATTAGAAGCATTACATATTTAGAAGACCAGAATGACAGGCATTCCAAGCAGGACCCTACTATTGCACATTGCTCTCTTCAGTGCAGCTGTTTAGTTCACAGGTATCAGCACATATAGTTAATCAGGGTGAGAATCCTACCAATTAACTGATAGTTCCAAAAACCTGCTGAATATCCTCAGGATCATTACCTTAACCCTCTTGTGCATATAAACGTATGGCTTTGCCCTTTTCATGTTTCCTAGCTTTTCTCCTGGTCCTCTTAATTGTCTAATCCTCAAGTTTTCCCTTTCCTTTTAATTGTTTTATACCTTTCTATTTTTATTTCGTCTTTTGAGTTCTTATAGTAGGGAGACTATACAATATGTATAAATGTGGGTCTGGTTTATTTCATTTATGTGTATCTCTTTAAGTGGCATCCACTTAAATATAAAGGTTCCATTGTATAAAAATACCACATCTTTTTCATCCTTTCCTCATGTGATGGGCATTTTGGTTGTTTCTAGGACTTGGCTATGAGAAATTGTGCTGCTATAAACATAGGTGCACACATATCACTATTATATGATGTTTTTAGTTCCTTTGGGAAAATTCACAGTAGGGAGATAGCTGGTTTGAATGGAATTTCCAGTCCTAGTTTTTAAGGAGTCTCCACATTGATTTCCATAATGGTTGCACCACTCTACATTCTCATCAGCAGTGGAGAAGGGCTCCTTTTTCCCCATAGCCTCTGTTTGTTGTTGGTTAATTTCTTTATGATAGCCATTCTTTCTAGAGTGAAATGATAACTCGATTTTTAATTTGCATTTCTCAGATGGCTAGTGATGAGGAGCATTTTTTAATATATTTATTGGCTTCTATAATTTCATCCTCTGAAAAGTGTGTGTTCATCTCAGATGCCCTTTTCTGGATTGGGTCTTTAAATTTCAGGACCTTACTGTTTTTTAGTTTTTTATATATTCTAGAGGGAAGAGATTTTTTTGAGTGCTTGTTAGTTAAGATTTTTTCAAATTTGTGTGTTGCCTTTCAGTTTGTTGGCAATTCATTTTAACATGCAAAAACTTATCAATAAGAGGAGGTCCCAGTTGTTAATTTTTTCAAGTAATACCAGTACAATCTTTTTCTGTGTGTTTGGTTCATAAACTCTTCACTTACCCCTATGTCTTCAAGAATTCCTCCTACTTTCTCTTCTAGGATGTTTAGTGTTTCTGTTTTAATGTTTAGATTTTTAATTCATTTTGACATCAGCTTAGTGCATGGTGATAGACCTGGGTCAAGTTTTAGTTTCGGCATTTAGAGAGCCATATTTTCCAGCACTATTTGTTAAAGAAGCTATCTTTCTTCCAGTGAGCTTTTTTGGCCCCTTTGTCGAAGATCAGGTAGCTGAGTGTGTTTGTAGAGGCCTCTGAAACTTCTAATCTATTCCATTGATTCTCAGGGCTTTTTGTTGCCAATACCATGATGATTTTATCACAGTAGCTTTGTGGTATAATTTCAAGTCATAATTATAATGCCTCCTGTCTTGTCTTTGTTGTCTAGGATTGCCTTTGCTATTGTAGGTCTTTTGTGGATCCAAATAAATTTTAGGAATGATTTCTCTAGGTCTGAGAGTATGTTTGGTAGGAATTGCATTAAATCTGTACATGTTTTGGGAGTATGGCCTTCTTCACAATAGATTCTTCCTAACCAGGAGCAGGGAATATCTTTCCATTTTCTGAAATCCTCTATGATCTCTTTTTTCAGAATACTGTAATTTTCCATGAAAAGATCTTTGACTTCTTTAGTTAAATGAATTACAAGGTGTTTCATTTTTTCAAATGTTATTGTAAAAGGTATTGTTTCTGTAATTTTCCTATCACTGTGTTTATTATCTTTGTAGAGGAATTCTACTGACTTTTGGGTACTGACTTTGTATCCTGCTATGCTACTGAAATTGTGTATCAATTCTAGTAACTTCTTGGTGGAGTATTTTGGATCTTTCAAATAAATCATTTCATCTGCAAATAATGATAGTGCTCCTTTTGTTTCACTCTCTTGTCTAATGGCTTTAGATAATGATTCCAGAACTATATAGAATAGGAGTGGTGAAGGGGACATTCTTGTCTTGTGTTAGATCTGAGAGTGAAAGATTTCAGTTTTTCCCTATTTAGAATTATGTTAGCCGTTGGGTTGTCATAGATGGCTTTTACCAGATTGAAGCAGAGGCCATGTATTCCAATTTTCTGTAGTACTTTGAACATGCATGAATGTTGGACTTTGTGAAAATCCTTTTGTGCATCAATCAAGATGATCAATTTTGGATTTGGCTCTATTGTTATAGTGTATGACATTTATAGATTTGTATATGTTGAACAATCCTTGCATTCCTGGGATGAATCCTACCTGGTTGTGGCATATAATCCTCTTGACGATTTTCTGTATTCTAGTTGATAGGATTTTATTGAGGATTTTTGTATGAATGTTCATGGCAGAGATTGACGTGTAGCTCACGTTTTTAGTTGCATCTTTCCCTGCTTTTGGTATCATTATAATACTTGCCTCCAGGAATAATTTTGGTAGGATTGCTGCCTTTTCAATTTCATTGAAGATTTGAAGGAGTATAGGAACTATATATTCTGTCATTTCTTGTAGAATTCAGCTGTAAGTCCATAAGTACCTGGACTTTTCTTTGTAAGTAGGTGTTTTATGTTATTGAGATTTCTTGTATCTTCTTCATTCAGTTTTGGCCATTTGTACCTTTCTAGGAATCTGTCCATTTCTTCTGTGCCTTCTATTCTGTGAGAGTAAAGATTCCCAAAGCAGCTATTGATAATGTGAATTTCCACTGGATCTGTGGTAATTACACCCTTTTCATTCCTTAGTGCTTATATTTCAATTTCCTCTTTCCTTTTCTGATGAGATTAGCAAGGAGCTTATCAATTTTATCTTTCAAAGGACCAGATTTTTGATTCATTAATTCTTTTAACTGTTTTCTTCATCTTTATTGAATTAATTTTTGCTCTAATCTTTATGATTTCCTCCCATCTTTGGGCTCTGGGTTTGGTTTGCTATTCCTTTTCCAGATGTCAGAGGTGCAACATTAGGGTGTTTATTTGTTCCCATTCTGTTTTCCTAATGTGTGACTTCAGGGCTATAAATTTCCCTCTAAGAACTGCTTTCATCGAATCCCATAAATTCCAATAAGTTCTGCTTGAATTTCCATTGAATTGCAGATATTGTTGAATTTCTTGTTTAATTTCATCTATGATCCATTGTTGCTGAGGAAGATGTTGCTTAATTTCTATGTATTTGGTGGGTTTTTCTGGTTTCTTTTGTCATTTATTTTCGGTTTCATTATACTGAGGTCAGATAATATGCATTGGATAATTTCTGTTTTCTAGCATATACTTAAGTATGACCAATGGATCAGTATGTGTTTTATTTTAGAAAATGACCTGTGTGCAGCTGAAAAAAGTGCGTATTGAGCTGTAGTTGAGGGAACACAGTGTATACATCCACTAAGTCCATTTGTTCCAAGCTATGGTTGTTTTCTGCTACTTTGCTAATTTTTTTCCGGTTGACCTACCTTTTAAGGATAAGGATGTGTTAAGGTCTCCCGTTAAGATTGTGGTCTTGGATATTAGATTTTTTTTATGTCCAGTAAGATTTGTTGGGGCCAGAGAGATGGTATCGTAGAATAAGTGCTTCCCTGGCATGTGCAAGGGTCTATTCCACACACAAAAAATTGTCTTACATAATGGTGCTTTCGCCTTTCGTGCATACATGTTTATGAGTGTTACCTCTTCCTGTTGAATTTTTCCCCTAACTAGTATATAGTGGCCATTTTTACTCATGTGATCATTCTTAGTTTGAAGTTGAGACCATATGAAAACAGGATTGCTACCTCTGTGTTTTTCTGAGTTGCTGGGTCATATAGTATTGTTTTCCATCATTTGACTTTCAACCTATAAATTGCTTTTTGAGCTAAGTGAGTTTCATTTATACAACACAGTGTTGGATTTTGTTTCCTTATTTACTGTGACAGTCTATTTCTTTTAAATGGTGAACTGAGTCCATTTACATTGATGGTTCTACCTGAGATATATTGATTTACAACTGAACTATTATTCAGCTGCTGTTGTTTACTCCTTTTTCTCCTGTTTTAAATTGTTTGCACTATTTGGTGGGTTCTTTCCGTTTTCATTTGTGGAGTTCTGGTCCTTATGGTCCCTCTCTGTAACATCTTTCAGTAGCCTGTGTAGGGATGGCTTTGTCATCATGATATTCTTTAGTTGTTTGTCATGGAAGTATTTGAGTTCTCCATCAAGCTTGAAAGAGAGTTTTGCAGGGTTTAGCAGTCTGCGCTGGAATTTGTTTTCATGGAGGACTTAAAGTCCTGTGATCCATGCTCTTCTTGACTTCATGGTTTGTGAAAGGAAGTGCACCATTATTCTTATGGATTTTACTTTAAGTGTGATGTTTCTTTTCCCTAGCAGCTTTTAGCATACTGTTCTTGTGCTGAATTTCTGGGCTCTTGATTATTATATGTCTGGGTGCGGTTTTAATTGGATTGGTGTTGTTTGAAGTTCTATATGTTTTGATTACCTGAATGTCAGATTGTTTCCCCATATTTGGAAAGTTTTATGCTATTACTTCTGCCCGTATTCTTTTTATATCATTTGTATTGACTCCTTTCTCTTTGATGCCCATCAGTCTCCTGTTGTTCATCTTTGCATCATCTTGCAGGTGATGAATTACTTTTTCCTGCATCCTAGTTAGAGATATTTTCTTACCTTTCCTCTAGCTGTGATGGCATCTTCATGATGTGAAACTCTATGTTCACTTTCACTCAAATAGTTTAACAAGGTTGTGATTGAGATTTTAAGTTCCTCTGTGTCTCTTTGATTGTGTTTCATGTGACCTGTTACTTTCTTATATTGCTCATTAAAGGATCAATCATTTTTCTAGTCTCTTTTTTTATCAGTGTCTTCTTGAGAAGCAGTTATTAATTCTTTTGTTATACTTATCCTTTCTTTTTCTATTTCAGAGATCGTTTCTGATCTGATTTCTGCTATATCTTTCTGCAGTTGATTCTTTACTTCAGACATTATTCAGAGATTTCTTTTTTTATTTCAGAGGTTATTTCTGATCTGAGTTCCTCTATACCTTTCTGCAGTTGTTTGTTTACTTCAGACACTATTAATTCAGACAATTCATTTGTTCTGGTTGGGCTCATGGCCTGAGATTGCATTTTCATCCTTCTCTTTGTCATTTTGTATAACACTGTCCTCTGACCTTTGGTGTAGAGCTTTGTTGCAGTTATAGCCTTAGCACGTACTAAAATTGTTTCCCAAGAGAGATTATATGATTAAGGCAGTTATAGTTTGGTATTTACAGGTCTACAATAGGTATTTTATAACAGTGATAATAGTAATGATATTTAGCAGTTGAAAAACTTTTGTAACTAATGGCTTTGTATTTTGGACAGTAAGAGTAATCATTATGTCTGTATAGCTAAACAGATACTAAATTGGGAATTTGTATTTAATTTCGTTCCGCTAAATTCTATCTGATCATGCCCTCTTGATGTACTTTGTGTTTTCCACGCAGACTAGTTCACCCTTTTATCCTTTCCCCCCCTCTCAGTCAAGAGAGAAAGAGGGAGCATGCTCTTATACATCTGGGTCTAGCAAAATGTCTTAGCTTACCGGTTGTAGATCTATGCAATTTGAATTCATCCATTTGTGCCTGGCTTGGGTCTGGCTGCTCTGCTAAACTTCTTTCTACTGCAGCCCTTGGAAGTGAACCTACTGTGCTCCTCTGACAAGATGTTCTGCTTCTGGCTTTGCTTGGTGATTCTGGACCCTAGCCTCTCTGCAGGGACTTCAGCTGTAGGGTTTCACACCAGACCTGTATGTCAGGCCTAGGCTGGGTGTGAAGGGTTCCGGAGAGCAGGACAGAAGGACTCACTTACAAGTGGTCCTTGTCTGGGTCTGGAGTGATCCAGCAGGCAAAGGGGTGTGTGGAAGCTCTCCCACACATTCTCAGGGCCTGGGCTTGGGTTGCATCTGGAGGGGCCCCGAAAGTGTGGTGGAAGTTTTCAAGCACATATTATCCTGGGCTTATTCTGAAGGGGTTCAGCGGGGTTCTGTTAACAGGGTTAGAAATCTTACTCACATGCTGGACTTGGGCTGGGTTCAGAGGAACTCAGCAGGCTCAGGGGAGCACATAAGCTCTCCCACACACTTGCTGGGCCTGTGCTTGGGCTGTGTCTGGAGGGGCTGAGAGCATGGCTGAAGTTGTCAGAATTTCCATTAGTTTAAACTCAACAGATGTTGGAACTTGATTGGAAAAAATATTTCATCTTTGTGTTATAATGTATTGTAATAAGAATAAAATTTTTTATGCTCATAGTTTTACCAACATGTAGAGGAGAAATTATGTAAGTATACTACGGGCTGGGAATTTCTGAAACTGTCTTGAATTCTGCTTACTGTATGTTATGGCTCAGTGTATCTGAAGGCATGAATACAAAGAAATGTAACCATAAATCCTGGCTCCCTCCTCATGATGAGATTACTAAATTTATGAAAAAGCTAGAAGGAATTAGCCCTTTCTCTCTGTTTCTGAGTGAGAACATGTGATTCATGTCATCTTGAAGGCAGAAACAAGGCCCTCTCCAAATGTGGAACCTACCCGTGTACTGGTTTGGAGCTCCTAATTTCTGGAACTGTGAGAAATAGATTTCTCTTAATCTATTTAAAATTAATTATCCAATCTCAGAAATCTTGCTAAAGGCAGCACAAACAGACCAAGGAAGTTGTGTAAGTATATGTTTACTTTATAAAATTATTTAAAGAAAATTGAGAAATTAATAAGGGTGCTTATTCTAACCAGATGAAATTGTGAGAGTTGTTATGTTATTAAAAGAACTAGAGCCAGGCGTGGTGCAACATGCCTATAATCCCAGCACTTGGGATGCTGAGGCAGGAGGATTGTTGTGAGTTCAAGACCAGCCTGAGCTACAAAGTGAGCTTAAGGCCAGCCTGAACTGCATAGTGAGACCCTGTCTCAAAAAGACAAAAAAAAAAAAAAAAAAAAAAAAAAAAAAAAAAAAAAAAAAAAAAAAAAAAAAAAAAATAGCAACTAAGAGGGAATGATTTTTATTTCAAAATTTTTTCTATCTGATAAATTTGGATCATTGTGTCTCTTGTTTAAAATTATTTACTTAATATTCATAAGTACCTTATTTTTTCAAGGTCAAAACTATGAAGAATCCTATATGTTGCTCTGCTTGCAAATTAAAAGTTAGCCACCTATAGTTTCATTTATTATCTATCTATCTATCCTTTGATCATCTATCTACCTATCATCCATCATCAATATATTCATATACTGATGCCACTTAGACAGAGTTTTATCTATGTTAGTCAGGATTTTGTCACTATAAAAATTCCTGAGATAATCAATTTACAAAGTGAAAAGGTTAGATTTTGACTCAGGATTTAGAGATTTTAGTCCATAGTAATTTGCCACCACTGATCATAGCATAAGACTTTCCTGATGCAGTGTGTTATGCTAGGAGTATAGAGCAGAGCAAACCTCCCCATACTTGGCCTTATGGTAAGGCAGGAAGAGGAAGAGGCTGAGTTTTAACTAATCCCTTCAATGTCTCTATTTGCCTATGAGTCCTCAGTGACCTAAAACCTTCCACTATGCCCCTGTTTTAAAGGTTTAACTTACCACTTCCCTGCAGCATCCAACCACAAACCAAACTTTAGTCATGTGGATCTCTGGTGCACTTAAGATCAAAACTATATTGTTATCCATATGCATGGCTCCAAAAGGCAACTTAGCAAGGCCCTAGTATCAGCATGTGTATGCCAGGTTTTTGTACTACCTTAGGTAAAGAATCCTTAAATGGTAAGACTTTATGATTTATTGAACAGCTAGCATATGTATTTCTCCCTCTGGAGAACCAGTATTTTCTAACATAAGCAAACCTACTAAGGGGAGCGGAGGTGACTACTCTGTATTATAAGAAAGCATGTTCTAAAAGACAGAGGAAAGTTCTTTTATTGCCTTTAGAATATGAATAAATGGATCCCAGGAGAGAAATCTCTAAATCTTATCCAGAACAATTTACTTTCCCTAACTTCTACAGCATGTTTGCCATTCAATCATAAAATCTGGGCTTTACAGAAATGTGGAAATAGTGATAGAATATTGCCTGCCATCAGCAGTTTGTTGAGTCAAATGAAATGGCAACACAAGTCATGGGCCTTCGTGCATACTTGCATGTGTTTAGGCTTGTGTATGCATGAAACTAGCTGTCCTCTGGCTTCTTACCTTTTGTCCTCTAGTTCTGCTCCCCCAAAATAAACACTTTCAACTCTTACTCTTTTATTCCACTGACCCATCTGTATCTCTAAATGCCCTGCATGTTCTGCCAATCTTGATTTTTAAATTTCATCTGTTATCTTTTGACTTATTAGAGTAACCAAGAGAACTAACTCGTCCATATTCTCCCTCCTCCTATACATGTGTTTCACTTTTTCTTCTTAAAGTAATATAATAATTTGTGTTAAATTCATATCTGGCATTTATATTTCTACAATTGTAGAAACAGGCACCAGTGGACCCATTAGTACAATGTACTGTGCTAATATCTTTCTTGCATTACAGTTGAATTGTTGGAAATTACTATTGTCTCATATTTCACTTTTCATATCTTTTAAAATAACTATCATTTTGAGCTGTTATTAAGATATAATTGACATATAATAATTTTCACATAAAACATATAATTTAATAAACTTTGTCGTATATATCATGATGTATGAAATTATTGCTAGTAAAAAGATAATGAATTTATCTATCAACTTCAAAGGATTACTTGGGCTCGTTTCAAAGCTCTTCTCTCTCACATCCCTTCCTATACTATTCTCAGAAAGTTACTAATCTACTTCTTGTCAGTATAGATTAGATTTATTTTCTGGAATTTGTTAATTAGAATCTTAAAATCTATAGTCCAATTTTTTTTGTTTGTTTTTTTTTTTCATAAGTTTTATTTTGAGACCAGTATTTAAGTTTTCCCCATCATTTTTGGAATTAATCTTTTAGAATATTACCATCCTAATAGTTAGATAGTGATTTCTCAAAGTAATCAATTTATATTCCTAAAATGACATATAATACTGAGCATTTCCTTATATACTTATTTGCAGTCAAAGTAAATTTGTTGGTATCTCTAAAACTTTTGCCAGTTTTAAAAATTTTTTAACTGACTTTTGTGAGTTATTTGCACACTGTGGATATAAGGTCTTTATAAGGCAAAGATTTGTGGTTTGCAAGTGCTATCTTTCTGCCTCATGCTTGTCTTTATACTTTCTCACCTGCGTTTCTCAAAGATAAGTTCTGAACTGTGATATGAAAACCATTATATCAACTTTTAGTGTTTTGGATGATAGTTTTGGTTTTGCATCTAATAATTCTATTCTTTAAATAAGATCATGAAGATGTTCCTTTGTCTTTTCTCCTGCAAATTCTACTGCTGTCAGTCTGATCTTTGCACTTGTACATTTCGAGTTTTTAAGAGAATACAGTGACTAATAGCATGCTTTTTTGTTGTTATCATTTATGGTTATGTAATTGCTCTAGTGCTGCATTCACCAAAAGACTGCGTGTCTGGAAAAGATTGTGTTCACTAAAAGTTGTTTTTCACTACTGTTGAAAACAGTTGCTCATATACATAAAGGCCTATCTCTTGAGGCTTCATTTGTTTACATTGACCTGTCTTTGTGTCAGTATCATGCCATCTTGTTCCTCTGTCTTTATAGTAGTACGTGAAGTTAGATAATGTCTTGCCCTTATATTCTTGGGTGATTTTCCTGAGACTGCTTGATTTGGATGACATTTGCTTCCATTAGTTGACTCTGATCTCAAATGTGGAAGAGTTACAACTCAGCTTTTGAAGAATTTGATATCAGATTGACCAACCAGAGAACCAACAGTCCTTATATACTAGTTTACCTCAAAATATGACCTGTGGAGCATTTAATGCAAAAACAACTTTGGTCTGTGTGTTTGTGTGTGTTTGTGTATGATGCTATCATTTATATATATTTTTGTACTTATGCCTGGTCTACTGAATCAGTTCTTGAGGTATACATAGGTCTAATGAGTCAGAGTATCTAAAAATTTTCAGAGTGAGTTTTATAAATGCTAAAATCTGGTAATAAGAGGAAATTTTCTTCAAAAAAAAGCCTTACTTTACTATATTCCATTATATTACACAGAGCAAAATAAAACAAATGTACATAAAGTGGAAAAGAAGAAAAAATAGTTTACTTGCCCATTCATGTACTCACATTTTCATTCATTATTTCACTGTGAAGAGATGATGAAATCCAAAACCCAAAGGAACAACTTGAAGAAACTGTAGAGTTTGTCTTCAAAGCCAGTGTGATTCTCAGGCATTATTTACGACCCTCGGATAGTGAGCCCACACCCAATACTCCCTCAAGGCACTATGGGAAGAGAGCAGCTCTGTTGGGGGTGGTTCCTTTGGACGTCTCCACCCCCAGGCTCTTCCCAGATTTCTTTTAAACACTTCTCAACTATGGAAAAGGAAAAAAAAAAAACAAAATAGAACTTATTTTTAAAGCTATTTAAGGCAGGGTGCATTGTAACCTCGTTTCAACATTAACTCTAGCGCTGCAGAACAGTATTGAAGTTACTGGAGATTGAGATTTTTTTTTTCTGTGAAAGGAGAACCGGCCTAAGGGCCTCTCTAATGCTCCCCTAAGAAACACTGACTAGCAGATGAATTACTTTTCCTGGTTTTTACTTTGGTTTAACATTCATACTAATATGCTTTTCTGTGAACCCATCCAATTCAAATCTATACTAAGGAAATGGTCAGTTAAACTCAAAACCACAAATGACAGGCAAGTGCACAGTACCTTACATTGTAGAACTGAAGTGTGGTGCTTCATATGCTGGAGCTGAGCAAGTCGGACCTTTTGATGTGTCCTCTCCAGCATCACTGAAATGAATTGCTAGAGACAGTTTTTAAGTTGCCTTCTCATCAGGCAGTCTTGGAGATTGTATGGCAGCAACTTTTGAAAAAAAAAATCAGTATTTGTGGGCTGTCAGCAAAAAGAAATCAGTATTTGTGGGCTGTCATAGAAACAACTCCTTTAAGGCAAGATGGACATCACATCTATTAGATTTGCAAGACAGAGAACCTAGGAGTCAAGGAAACTTTGGCCTTATAGGACAGCTAAGTATGTTACATTTGGAAGGGGCTTTAGTACAGTGGTTTCATTTCATAGATGAGGAAACTGGGATCCAAAGAGATAAAGTGATACATGCTAAATCACATAGGTGAGAAGTAACCATCTGTAGTGTGGAAATCAGCAATAGCAGCCTCTGAATTACTTTGATAGAATAACTGTCATGGGCTTACTAATGACCCAGAGCAAGTAAGGAACATGCTAAATACCTTCTTGTTTAATAATCTAGGCAAGAGCTCTGCAATACAAATGCAAGATGTTGTCCTTTGAGCACCATCCTTTGTGGGAAGAGGCAGAATATAAATAAATAAGCAAGTAAGCAAGTAACCTCCAACTTACATTCCCAACAAGGAAGAGTTTTAATTTTTTAAAAATGAATGTATCCGTAGGGATATGCATGTATATTAACTTATATTGTGTACTGACTAGCAAGTGTTCTAGCATCTCTCAGAAGACCCATTCCCTTGATTGGTGGTAAGTTAGGTTAGTTAATTAAGGTTACTTTAATACTAATTAGTCAGGGCTTTAATTATGCTTTCAGAACAAGAACACAGGACTGATACAGCTCTTAGTGACCCAGTTAACTGAACTGATGAGGTTTCTTATTTCCCATCTAATTGTAATTTGTGATAAGAAACAGAGGGATAAAAGCTGACCCTAATGGGATTATATGGATATTTTTTAACCAGAGTCAACTATAGAGCATCAGTAGATTCAAAATAGAAAGTATCCTCTGGAATAGTCCTGTTTGAGGAAAGCCAAGAGACTGAGGCATAACTGACTTATCCAAGAAAATGCCAAAGAAGTTGGTTCACCACTCTACAAATAACAGCATCATAGAGAATAAGCAACAAACAAGAAACTCAAGTGGTAGAGTTGGAATGCCACACAAATAGAAAATCAAGGAGGTAAGTCTTTGCCCAGTCATGCCTTGGGCTTATTTAGTGTCCACTCTTTGTCAGATCCACGTCTGGCAAGAGCTGTAAGAATGAATCAAGATTCCCCATCCAAGGTAGTGCTACAGCCTGGTGAGACAGGCAGATTTTCATATGCATAAATTACACTGCAAACCACTAAATTTGTGATGAATAAACTCAGATTCTCACACCAGATTACATGCACAGTGGATGGCTTCCAATTCTTGCCAGCATCATTCTCTTTTAGCAACGACAGTGGCTTACATTTCCCGGAATGCTACAGTGAAGACAAAGCCATTTTAACTGGTCTAAGAAGACCCTAATGTGGCTGCCCCCTAGAAATAAAAATAAACTACTGAACAATGTGTTTTGGCTCAAAGGACAATATTTGAATAAATTCATTTGTTTTGTATCTCTTCTAGGTTCAGTAGATTATACCTGTATTTTCTATTTACAGAATATTGTACTTTTCAATCCCCACCCAGTAGAGATATTACCCTCTACCATGAAAATGGCAGCAGGACAACTTGTGTTATGGTTCTGTACATAGTTTTTCCTTCTTATAGACTAAGACTTTGTGATTCCATATCTGAAGGTTTTGGCATTGTGGAGGAATTTGCTTTTAACATCTCAACTGTGACAGTGTATGTTATCCTCCCAGGGAGGGGCCACCATGCAAGTCAATTTAAGGGCTGGACTTAGAAGATGAGACATCAGTGTTAACAGGAGTGAGGAAGACATGTTAACCAGTACAGTGCCTTGCAGTTTCTAGAAGAACTGCATACTGCACCTATCTGGGAACAAGTAGAATCTCTGAGAGTTCTGTATATCCAGGGATGTGGATACTTCAAGTTTTGTGGAGACATATTGGAGTTCCAATGCTCCAGAAATCCCTCTGGCTTAAACAAAGAGCACCTAGACAGAAAATTTCACGAACAGGCAAACACGAGACCTTCTTTGAGCTTTTGACATAACTGTACAGATTTTAGAGCGTTTGTCAATCATAGTAATAATGAAGTTAGAATTTCTTTGCTTGGTTTTGGAAGTGTCCCCTGAAGTACATAGAATTTGTTTTGGAAAATTATGAGCAAATGTAGCCTCATTCCAAGGTGTAATGTACAGTTTCTTACATCATGCCTAGTAATAAGCAGATGCAGTCTTTGCGCATGGCTTAGTGACACCCGTCTCATAAATCTCACCCTGTGCTTTAGAGCTTTTCACAACTTAGTACATAAAGCTCTCTTCTCTTGCTTCTGGAAAAGCCTATTTTATAATCTGGATATATGACTGCAGAGATGCTCAGACTATACTAGGTATAATGCAGAATTGCTTCATACATACATTCAAAGATTCAAAATTCAGTTCTACCTGCCAGTATTATTTGGTACATTCTAAGACTCAACAGGAGGATATTGGATTAATGCTGGAGTGAAAGCAGGCTGCTTAGGATTTATTGAGAGATTTGTATCTGGATAGGGTTGATAGCACTGTTCTCAAAAGGCTGTGCATTCTATCTTGTATGAACAAGTTAAGAAATTTTCAGAAATGAATTTTTATTATTGAAATTTTATTTTTAGCTCTAGAAACTATTTCTGTAATAAAATGTGTTGCTATTCTTAATGTGAATTTCTCAAATGCTACAAATACTGCCCATTAAATAAAGAGATGCTGAAGCTTCCCAACTCTACAGCAGTAAGACTTCTGTCACCACAGAGAGAGTGACCACAGGAGTTCCAGAGTGAAAGGGAATCATAGGATTCTTGCAACTTCCATGAAAGGCAAGAAATATATTTTGGAATTGTAAAAGCATGGTTCATGCCTATGATCTTAGTGCTCTTGGGGGCTGAGGAAAAACGATTGCAAGTTTAATCCTTGCCCAGAAAATTTAGTGACTTAGTGAGACTCTGTCTTAAAAAGTAACATAGAGCCAGAGACATAATTCAGTGTTCAGCCCTTGAATTCAAATCAGGAAAAAAAAATCACAGGTACTGCTGGTGAGAGGAATGACATGCAGTGGAAAAATCAGTGTAGATCTGAGAAGTCTTTCTGGCTTCACATCTCTGTCTCTTGACCTCATACAGTTCCACCCTGTCTTGATAAGCATTCCTATATTAAATCTTTCTGAGAAATATTAATACTATCTAACAATGCCCTGCCACAACAATAGTGGAATCCTGCAACCCTTGTTCACTTATTTCTGGAAGTGCTTCTGCTACTTTAACTACACCGATCTGATGGTTCCTGAACTTTAGACATGGCCTCCTTCCTGACCTCTGGACTTTTGTATCCAATTGTGTAATGACATCTCTAGAAAATTTCTACAGGATTATTTGGTCCCAGTTCTCCCTTTTCAATAAGCTTTCATTTCTCTAAGAGTTTCTCTAGCCATAAACCTTGGAGAGTTTTCTAGATTTGTTCTCTTCTCCTTCCCAACATTCAACATGTCAGCAAATCCTGTCTACTGTGTCTGCAAAATATATTCCATGATAGTCAATTTTCTTCCCTTTTTACTGTTACTGTCTACCTCTGAACACCCACTGTTATTTGTCTGGAATACGGTAACAGTGGTCTCCCCACTCCCACCCTTGCCCCTTCTGCCTCATTCTGTCTTCTTCAGGGCAGCCATGGCAAAGCACAAAAATAATATTTGGATCACGTCGCTTTCTAATTAAGACCATCCAGCAGTTCCCCTTTACACACAGCATAAATACAAACTCTTGAAGATAGCTTACAGGTTCCCACATAACTCAGTGCCTATTTAATTGCATGAATCACCTCCTATCACCCTCTCACTTGCTCTCCCACCATGGTTTCTGCTATGACCTTCTCCCAGGCTCTTCATTTTATCTGAGTATTCTTTCCCCAGGTCTTCACCATGCTTGATTTTAGGTTTTAGGTTCAAATGACACCTCTTTATGAGACATATCCTGATCCCAGCTTTCCATCACAGAAGCTTGTTTTATTTATGCATTGTGCTTGTTCATATCTGAAGTGACTTTTCCTTTTATCTGTGGACTGATTTATACTCTACTTTCACTTTTCTATGCTTTCTGCATTGTCTTCCATGTTCTTGGTATGGAATGTGAACATAGTGGATCCCCATGAAAAGCTATTAAATGAATGGTTAAAAGTCATTGAATTATTCTTCATTTAGATCCATCTGTATGTTTTTAAAACTACCATGTGGCATTTAAGACATGTTCTGCCATCTTCATTTAGTCCCTTTTAAGGAAAAAAAAAACCTCTGATGAGTAAAAGGATGAATTTTTGCAACCCTTCTCATTTCCTCCACTCCCTTCTCCTGAGAGGGTCAGGTAATGAAATATTCCAGCATTGCTACTTCTAAATCTACATATAACTGTGTAGAACTAGTTCAGTGAATCCATATAGTCCACAGAACTACTGCTATATAATCCAAAGGAAAGTATCTTTTGTTTGTCCTGGCTATGCTCAAACCATCTGTGAGCCTGTTTTCTGTGATCCAGAGAACTGTCAATGAGATATTTCATTTAGTATTTTCTTATTGGCAGCCCCCATTTCTAAGAATTCAGTTTAGGGTTGTTTTGGAACCAGGAAAAAAATCTGACAAATAGACCTAAGATGGTACCTACAGAATCCTTTCTGTAAAAAGAAAAAAAGATTTGGTCAAAGTCTTGGCCTGACTCTTGCAAGATACCTGGTCAACAGTGCTTCTGCAGCTCTCTCCAGGCTGCCAGCCTGGTTAGATATAGCTGGATCTCATGATGAACACAGCTTAAGCTCCAGCTGCTACCAAGCTTCATGCCAAAGTGGAATAGCTCTTGTCCCAGCACTGACTGCTGCACACTGACTAGCCATCCTTAAGAATTACAGAAGTATTTATTAGAGAGATAACATTTCAGCTTATTTCAAAGGGTAAGTTGGATGATTTAAGGTGGAGACGGAGGTGATATCAAAGAAAACAGACTAGGCAAAAGCATAGTATTATACAATCACGACTTAAGAGACCTTCAGTAAAAAATATTAGAGAAGCTAAAGAGGGAACTGAAAAGGCATTATTCTGGCGAGGAAAGAGTAAATCAACTGCCAAAGGCTTTTTGAGCCTAGATAAGGCATCAAATTTAATCCCATAAGAGTTTACTCTGAGTTCCACTGGGGTAATTTGTTTATATCACTCTGACATATGTGATTTTAACCACTGAATTCTTATATTGAATAGATATTATAAAATTGTCATTTATATATTTCGTAGTATATTATCTAATAAAAATTAACAAAGATCAGCAATGCTTTGTCACCATTTAGAATTTTAGAAACTGGACTGGTAAGTGGTTGGCAAATAGGTGACTGTAACTGATTAAATTTTTAGTCAAGGGATAGATGTGATAAAAATTTTTTTCATGAAAATTTCTTCCTAATTTTACTAGGAGCATATTTACTAAACTGGAGTGGGAGACATTACTAATAAAAGGATCAGAGTCTTTAATAGTGGCCTGGAAAGAAAAAAGTATAGGCATGGATCAAGGGATGAGAACAGTGGGGGAAAAATAAGAAGGGTCTGGTTTAAGGAGCACTTGAAATATACAGAATACCTGAGAGTGATAATAATTCAGAGGGTCATGGAAAATAATTTTTAAGGGTGAGTAATCAAATTTGACTCTTGGAAAACTGAGGTACTTAGGATGTCATACATTGAGATCATTAATCCAAGAAGAGAAAGAACAGAGGAGAGAGAATGGCATTCCTTGGCTTAAACATAGGGCCTAGAGAGAAGCCTCAGGTTGCAGATGAAGTAGTGAAGGCTGAAGTTGCCATCCATGTAGGAGAGCAAGATTTGCTACTCCATTGATATTGTTGATAGAATTGAAGAGAAATCTGACATGTGGCATATTAACAGTTTGTGCCAAGGATTTTGATCTGTATTGAAAAGGCAAGTGATCCTCAAAGAGTCGCTGATCCTTGTCTGACACTTATCCTCTCACTTTGGCTCCCATTAGCTGTCCCTTGGCATTCTATTCTGAGACACTCAGTGTGTCTTGCCTTCATAGTCTCGGCACACAAACATTGAGTCACTGCTTGTGTTTGAAGAAAGAGAAACCAACATTTTGCTTTCTGCTTAGTAAAACATGTTGTATTTAAAACAGAAAGGGTTGGGCATACAGAATGAGGAATCAAAAGCTTTGATTCTTGTCTGGTTGCTCAAATTAGGTAGTCTTTCTTTTCCTTTCTCCTCTATTCTTCCACCACTTCTTTTCTTTCCTGTTGTTGCTGGCTTTAAACTTTGGCTTTGTCACCTATAAAAATGGTGAAGAGTGGTAGTAGCAACCTTACAGAAATTAAATGTGGAGATCGAGTAGGGTAGTGTTTACAGAGATTCGATACAATCTATAGTGTAACTATTCAGTTAAAGCCTAATAGCTGGAAATAACTATCTAATAGGATTACCTTTTATGTTCTATAGAATATTCCTTGATACCTGGGAAAAAAACGGCCAAATTTCAGTCAATTCTATGAAATGAAAAATTGTGATTGAGAGAAGAAGTTATGGAGACATTATCTCATACACAAGTCTTAAATCAGCCACTTCTGGGTAGAATGATGATAGGTAAGTTACTTGAACTCTGTAACTCTTACTTTCACTGTCAGTAAAAAAATAATAACAAATCTTCCTGAAAAACTTAATCTGGTAAAGTAGATGATACAAGTATTGAAGGTATTGGTTTTACTATATCACACTTGACTGTACAGAGTGTTATGCAAGTTAAAAAAAGGAATAAAACAATAGGAAAACATTAGAAATGATACAAAATTTCACAAAACAAAATAATAGGAACTAAACAATGTCTGCTATATTGCACAATGCTGCCTTCAAGTAAGTTGTTCAGATTACCAGATTTAAGTATGGAAGATTGGTTTAAAAAAGTTATAAGTAATTAAAAATGAAAGGGCTAGTGAGATAGTTTAGCAGACTAAGCAGCTGTTTAGGCACGTGCAGGGACCTGGGTTTGATTCTTGGCACCACATGGTACACTGGCCTTCTCCCCAGGCACACTGAGTAGGCCACCGAGACTGGGCATGGTGGAGCTCGTCTGTAATTCTAGTGCTGGGGAGGCTGAAGACAGGAGGATCACTACAAGTCCCAGCTGCATAACAAAACCCTGTACAAAACACATAAAAAAAGAAATAAATTAAAAAGGAGAAGAAAAAAAAATAAGAGTATTGACTCCTGCTTTCAATAGAGCTGCAGAAACCAACAGAACAATTACGCAAACTATCGTGTCTATATACATAAATATATCTTCCCCCCTTCCTTTCTTTCTTTTGTTCTTTTCCTCATCCAAGTTATTCCTTTTCTTTCTTTTTTGATACCAGAAATCAAACTAAGTATTTTTGGGGACCTGAGCCTTTTAATTCTAGTATACTCTAGTCAGAAAAGTCCTTTGTCTGAGAGCTAGTTGGCTAAAATTTTTTCCCAATTAATAAGTTTTGTTTTTATTGTTGGTGATATCTTGTGATGTGTAGAACTTTTCAAGAAGATATCTCATTTGTGGATTCCTTGAAGTATGTCCCATCAAGTTTGGGTTTTGCTCATGAACTCTGCACCCCCTACCATGTCTTTAAGAATTATACCTACTTTTTCCTCCAATAGATTTAGTATTTCTCTTTTAATATTTAAATCTTTGATCCATTTTGACATTATTTTTGCTCATGGTGATAGATATGGTTCTAATTTTAGCCTTTGGGATTTGGAAGCCAGTTTTATAAGCACCATTTATTATGGAGGCTATCTTTCTTTAGTGAACATGTTTGGATTCTTTATCAAAGATAAGGTTGCTCAGTGTGTTTATAGTTGTACCTGCATCTTTTAATTGTTCCACTAGTTCAGGGATATTTTTATCCAGTTCCATGTTGATTTCATAATAATAGCTTTGTAGTATAATTCCAAGTCAGAGATTTGATGCCTCCTGCCCAGACTTTGCGACCTAGGATTTCTCTAGCTATTCTAGGTCTCTTCTGGTTCAAGATGAATTTTAAGATTGTTTTTTGTTGATCTGTGAGGTATACTAATTGTATTTTAATTGGAATTGCATGGAATCTTTATAATAATTTTGCGAGGATGGCCATTTTCATAATGGATATTATTTCTATCCAGGAGCAAGGAATATCTTCCTATTTTCTGTAATCCTCTTTGATCTCTTTTTTTTCTGGTTATTGTAATTTTCACAGTATAAATATTATGCTTTGTTTGATGGATGGATTTCTAAATTTTTCAATATTGGATTGTGTTGTGAAAAGAGAGGTTCATCTAATTTTTCTCTGGGTGTGTTCCTTGTTCATGTACAGAAATGCTATTGATTTTTGAGCGTTGACTTTGTATTCTGCTACGTAATTGATTTTGGTTCTTTTTTCTTTTAAATTTATTTTTTATTTTGTTGAAGTACAAATATCAATCAGACAGTTTCAAGACACTTTAACAAGACAGATTCGATAAATTAATACATTGCAAACTGTTTTCATAATGTTTTGGTATCGTACAAGGTGCATACATGATATTATATTTACAGATATTATTTTAGCAGATGTCTCTTATCAGTAAATTAAGAGTGTAGCTGCTTACTTATCTTATTTTTTATACATGAATTAT
>PVKA01029194.1:0-28550 GCA_004027165.1 Ctenomys sociabilis | reverse complement strand
CTGCTGTAACAGAGCTACTTCTGGGAGACAGGCAGAGAAGGCATTGTTAATGCATCCGGGTAGGAGAAGCTTAACCCTAAAAGAGAGGTAAATGAGTGTTCATATTTGATGTCAGAATGCCGTAATTTTATGCTGTTGCTTCAGAAATGTTTAGAGAGATTTTCTAGATTTTTTTTCTTTTTGGTGACTTAATCATTGAGTAGAGTAAATATGAAATTCCAATTAAATGGTGTCTAAAATTTAAAGCATCAGTCTACAGGCAAAGCGCCAATGTTTCCTTTTTAAATAAATATTTATGATAACATCTAGCATTTTAAAATCAACCAGAACTTAGGCTTGATTCTGTTTAATATTTTATAAGATTGGACATCTTAAAACAAGTCAATGTTTATATTTTATAGCAATTCTGTGTTTATTCGAAACCATAATTCTACTGTGATGTTAATAGAATGACTTTTTATGGCTTTCTGTTGATTTAAGTGCTAATGATCACATTTCAAATCCAAATATTTTTCAGAGGTGATCACAGACATAAAATATGAAAGAATGATAATTTTACTGATTGTAAAGTGTTTATTTCATGAAAAAAAATGTTATTTTTAGGGGTGTGAAAGAATAAGTCCTTTTTTTCAAGGGTTTAAGTCAGCTGTTTGTACTTTTTGGAACTGAAACTTGTGCCTCTGGAATTTCTGGAGCAGCCCAAGCTACCCTGCAGCTTGATCTGTGTGCTAGCAAAACTTCGTTACCATGTTTTGTGATATGTAATAAATTCAGGGTGCTGTGCTTACGCTTCATTTCAGTTCTAGTCTGGGAGCATCTGTGTCCTCCCCCCGCCCCCACCCCCACCCCAGGTCACATGTGAAAGCTGAGTTGGTGTCAACTCTTACCAGGTGTGCTTTGTCCTGAGTATAACAAGCGACCCTGAATCATGATTTCTAAAACTTCTGCTTTTGTATCTGGGAAGAGTGATGCTTTCTCTCCTCCTTTGATGTCTTTTTAACGAAGATGTTGTTATTTGTCTCGGGAAGTGGTACCTTGGGCCACCTCTCAGCCGTCCTCATGATTTGTGTTGCGAACTGATTCCTCTGTTTCATGTCTGACTGCTGCACTCTTGTTGACTGAATCCCAGTCTTGTGTATCCCCTGAAGACATGCTGGAGACACTTTTTTGTTTTTATTATGCAATCATGTTATATGTGTATTTCAGTGAAATGTCAACCCATCAACAGAGGATGATGTTAAAAATTATCCAAATAAATAGTTTTCTATTTCTTTTAATCAGAGCCAGTCCAGTCAGTTGAGTGGCAGGCAGTAGGACTGTCTGCTGTTTAAACTCAGTGCTCCTGGCCCCTGGTGCCTTATAACATGAATTAACACGCATACCATAGTGCACTGTGGTCCAGGTTTATTTTTGGAGGCACCAAGGATCTAAAGCCTTGTCTGACATATAACAGGCCTTTCTTTCCAGTTGATCCAAAAATCAGACAATGAGACCCTTGTTTAGCTTATCCTCCCTTGAAATTTGTACTCTAGGAAACTGAATGAATGTACTGCAGACTCGTCAGTCCCATTGGGAACGGGCTCTCTTCATGCCTGCAGCTGGGCTGCCTGGGACCTTCTGCCCACTTAGCTTAAAGTTCCCTTCCTGACACTTCCATGGAACGGCAGCACTTCCTTGCTGCAGTGTGCAGGTCTCAGAAAACCTTGGAGAGGGGAAGCGCCCGTGCCCGTGAGTGTGCCCATGTGCGTGTGCATCTTGTGCCTGTTACCATAAGGGCAAAAGAACAAGCAGCAGCTTCATGGATCATAGCAAGCCGTGCCTTGACCCTGGCCCGTGTCTGTCTGTCCCCCACAAGACCCTGACGCCTCTAGCCAGAAACCTCACCACTTGGGCTCCTGGCATCTCTTTCACCCCACACAGTACAGGAAACAGACAGACCTGCTATTCTCTGTTCACAGAAGGGTTCAATTCAGACTTCTCTCTATTGTCTTTTAACAGAGCCAGCTCACAGGAGGGCTTCTTAAGAGCAAGGCCATTTTTTATAAATTACCTCCTGTGAAGTTCCTGTGCCATTTTACATTCTAAGTTAATATTACCACTGCTGTATCTGCATCTGCAGAAGATCATTTTTTTAAAATTAATTATTTATATTTAGTACAGGGTCTAAAGGGTCTCACTACATATATCTGCCTCATAGTGATCCACCTGTGTTCAGCCTCCCAAGAGCTGGGCATACAGGAGTGCACCACCACGCCCAGTCTCAGTCACCTTCTCAGTGTGCCCAGGGGTGGGGCAGGCATGGCACTGGGGATCGAACCCCAGCCGCTGGATCTGCCTAAGTAGGCACTTTAATCTGTTGAGCTATTTGGCCAGCCCTTATTTATTTTTTTAAACAATACAAAATATTTATTTGGTACAGAGTCTCACTACACAGCTCAGATTCCTAGTGATACTCCTGTGTCAGCTTCCCCAGCCCTCAGATTGCAAGGGCATGCACCACCATGCCTGGTTTCAGTGGCCAGCATGGCATGTGGTGCTGGGGATCAAACCTGTGTCCTTGTGCTTGCCAGGCAGGCACTTAGACCTCTGAGATGTCTCCCCAGCCAGAAGATCAGTTTTGAGCATCCTCATGCTGGAGGGCCCCCAGGCCTTCCGGGTCTGGCATGACTGCAGCTGCCATTCCTCCCCTCCCTCGTTCTCCACCACTACTGGGCATCTGTGCCACTATGTGAAGAGCTCAGGTGGGCCCGTCATGCTATGTCCATGTCCTTGCCACAGATACCCACCCTCTGGAAGAAAAGAACAGGAGCACCGGCTCCTTCCTCAAGGCCCTGGCACTGCGAGCAACTGTTCCTTTGCAAGCTTCTCTGGCACTGGGTCTAAGCTGCGAGTGAAGACCCCAGCCTCGTCTTAGGTGCTCTGCCAGCTTTCAGCAGCTGAGGTGTTGCTCGTAGAGGAGGAGGGCTGCCTAGATTCAGGCTGCAGACCTGGGTGCAGAGGGCAAGTGCATCTTTAAGAGACGAGTCTTTTGTGGGAAAGGATAAAGTAGCTGCATAGTCCCTGTGGCACAGTCCCTGTGGCGTAGCTGCACAATTCCTATGGTCATAGGAAATAATGCTGCGTTTCTTCATATCAATGGCCAAAGTATCCTCAGTCCTCAGAGCTGAGCCTGTACCTTTCCCTGTATGTAGTTCCTCAGGGTGGAACAGCATCTCCCTAGCAAAGCTGTGCATTTAAACCATGCAAAGGCTTCTCCCAGGCTCTGCCCTAAAGATTTGGAGGGAGCAAGGTAGGCACACTGAGAGGCCCTCGGGAAATGCAGAGCTTCTGTTGGGGGCTGACAGGTCACCCCGTGGGTCTTGTGCTGCTTGAAGGCTCGTGGTCTTCAGAGCATGACCACTCACTGCACAGCCTCCAGCTCCTCCCATGCTGCAGGCCAGGCACTATAAGGAACCACGGCAGCCCTCCCGCACAGCAGCCGGTCTGTGTGACTGTCCGTTGTCCTGTTGTGGTCCGAGTGTGCTGTGATTGCAGTGTGTGTCCCTCACTTGTTTCATGACCTTTCTGCAGAGACAGTGGTCTACTTGCTCCTCTGGCCCCTGCCCTCAGGTCTCCTCCTCCTGGTGCAGTGGCCGGTTACTTGTCACCCTCCCTTTAGAATACCTGGGCAGTGCTCCCTACCCTGTCTGAGGATCAGGGATCTTGCCAAAGACTGTCATTTAGGCAGAGGCCAGGGCTAAACCCTTGGCCATGGCTGACCTCCTAGTACTAGCAAACACGAGGCACTTCCTACAGCTGGGGTACTGCAGAGGAACACTCAGGAGCAGGCCTTAAAGCGTACCAGTCCCTGGCTACACCCAGCAACCCGAGGCTGCCTGTGGTTAGTCAGTCCTCAGTTCCTGGATCCCAAGGTAGAGATAACTTCCCCACCGCTGAATCAGGCAGGAGCAAATCCAAGCTCCAGGCTGAACCCAGGGCTCCTGTTGTCTAATCTGTTCTGCCGTTTTCATTGATCTAGGCAGGATTAAGGACACTGCATGACATTGGGCCAGAAATCCGGCGTGCTATCTCCTGTGATTTGCAAGACGATGAGCCAGAGGAAACAAAAAGAGAAGAAGAAGATGTATTCAAAGTAATTATTCCACGCCTAGCTACACACCGGCCACCTGGAGAGAGTGGGGCAGGGCTCCAGTTGGGGCACGTAATGATCCACAGAAGAGTCTGGAGAATACAGACCAGCTGCAGGGATTAGTGGGGCTGGCCATTGTGCCCCCCTCCATGTGCCCCCTCCCCGGCCCTCTCAGCAGCGCCTCTCCTAGGCCAGGCCAGCCCCTTCCCCAGCTATCCACTGCCCCTGGCTGTCAGTTGCCGAGGAGCTTGGCCACAGCCACTGCCGAGGAGGAGCGCCTTGGGTCCTCCCAGCAGCTGTCCACACTTCCTTCCTTGCCTGGGTCCTTAGCCTCCAGGCCAGAGAGCGTGCCTCCTCTCCCCTGCACACGCCACCTCGACTGCGAGTGACTGGAAGAGCACACTCCGGTGACAGACGAGCACTTGCTCCCTGGTTCAGGATCCAGTAACCTTCCTTGGGTCTCCGGGGCCACATGAACCAAATGCCACCCTGACCATTGAGACAGACTGTGTCAGCTTACCTAGAATTTGCTTTTCATGTAGAAAAAGTTGCCTAACGTAGTTAGCCTGCATCAAATACTTGTTAAATTACCTGGTGTTGTCTCCCATTATTTTGCAGAGAAATGGTGCCCTGCTTGGAAACCATGTCAATCATGTTAATAGTGATAGGAGAGATTCCCTTCAGCAGATCAATACTACCCACCGTCCCCTGCATGTCCAAAGGCCTTCAATTCCACCTGCAAGTGATACTGAGAAACCGCTGTTTCCTCCAGCAGGAAATTCGGTGTGTCATAACCATCATAACCATAATTCCATAGGAAAGCAAGTTCCCACCTCAACAAATGCCAATCTCAATAATGCCAATATGTCCAAAGCTGCCCATGGAAAGCGACCCCGCATTGGGGACCTTGAGCATGTGTCTGAAAATGGGCATCGTCCCTCCCACAAGCATGACCGGGAGCCTCAAAGATGGTCCAGTATTAAAAGGTAACCTTTCAAATGTGCCGGTGCTGATATCAGAGTATCTTCCAGGGCCGAGACGGCCCTGTGGAGAGAGGTGTCTCGTGCTAGGCTCTGACCCGTGGAGACTCCTGTGGGTGTCTATATGAGAGCCTGTGAGTGTCCCCAAGTAGCCCTGTGAGGGTCCTAAGAGACAGGACCCACCTGTCACCCTATGTCCTGCTGTGTGGGATGACCTCCTTTTTTTTTTTCTTTTTGGCGGAACCGGGGATTGAACTCAGGCCCTCACACTTACCAGGGAAGTGCTTATTCCACTGAGCCATCTCCCCAGCCCATGGAGTGACTTCTTAACAGCAGCATCCACAAAACCCCATCCCTCCAGTTGTGCTGATACACACTGGGCCAGGGCTTAGCAGATTTCTTCTGGAAAGGGGCCAGAGAGCACACATGTTGACCTTTGAGAACCACACATTTTCTTTCTTCTTTAAAAAAAAATTATTTAGTATAGGCTCTTGCTACCCAGGTTGGACTCGTAGTGATCCTCCTGCCAAAGTCTCCCCAGTGCTGGGATTACAGACGCGCACCACCATGCCTGGTCACAGGGGCTGGCTCAGCATGCCTGGGGTTCTGGGGCTGGCACAGAACGTGGTTCCAGGAATCGAACCCAGTTCCTTGTACTTGCCAGGCAGGCACTTAGCCTGCCAAGCTATCTCCTCAGCCCCACACATTCTCTCTAGCACTACTGAGCTCTGTCCTTGCAGTGTGAAAGCAGCTGAGACTGTGTAAGTGAACAGGAGCAGGGGTGTCCCCCTAAAACAGCATCATGGATGCCCGAGTCTGAGTACATTTGCATCTGATGGGCTTCTTCTCTTCTTTTCCCCCCAGTCCCTTTATAAATGTAGAAACTGTCCCTGGATCATGTGCTATACAGAAGCCCTCGGGCAGTGGGCACAGCATACTTTGCCCAGCCCTCCTCTAGGAAGTTGCCTGATAGCTGCAGTGTTACATGTTGTTGGAAGTGTTTAACTTTTGTCTTCTCCCTCCCTCTCATATTGTGCCTTTCCTGGATAGAACGCGCTATTATGAAACGTACGTTAGGTATGTGTTTACTGCCTGTGTTTTTGTGTTAAAAACTGTGCTGTTTTGTTAGCCACTGGCCTCTCTGAGGAGTGAGAGTAACCTGATGGAGCCAGGTAGCCCAGATTTTCATATTCGGGGCTGTGGACTGGGTTTGGAGGTGGTGACTTTGTATTTGTGTAGCCTCTGTTGCCATTCAAGAACTGGTCGGCACATGCCAGATGTACCCCAGAGGGCCCAGCCTGTGGAGCTAGGCAACTCTGGGTATAAGCTGAGGTCAGCATAGGAAAGATGTGACCCGAAACTCCTAAAAACCAGGTACTGGGTCTCCCTGGTCACCACCCCTGTAGCTCTCAGCCTGTGTGCTCTACACACAGAATGATCACTGTGTCGGGGCAGATGAGGGTGAGTCCTTGTTTCTAGCACTGGGGCCGGGACAGGACGTGAGGGAGTGGACAGTCTGAGGAAGCTCATGCAGTCCTTCCTTTGAAGAGACTGGGAAGAGCTGGATTTGAGGGAGATGATAGGACAGTTGGGGTAGGGCAGCCTTGGAAACTCAAATCTTACAAGAGCACCTCCCTGTGACCATCGCCAAAGCTCGTCTGCCCTTCCTGGTTTGACGGTGGGAAGTCAGCCATAAGGAGGGCTCTTTGAATGGTGCTGGAAACACTGGCTCTCTACATGCTGAAAACTAAAACTTGACCCAGGTCTATCACCATGCACTAAGCTAAAGTCAAAACGGATTAAAGATCTAAACATTAAAACAGAAACACTCAATCTCCTAGAAGAGAAAGTAGGAGGAACTCTTGAAGACATAGGGGTAGGCAAAGATTTCATGAACAAAAATCAAATCACACAGGAAACACTTGAAAGAATTAACACCTGGGACCTCATCTTATTGAAAGTTTTTGCATGTCAAGAGAAATTACCAACAAAGGAGGGCTCTTTGTGCAGGCCCAAGTCACACTTGGCTGGAGCTGGGGCAGAGGCATCACAACAGATGGCCGGGGAGCCACGGTCCCCCCTCTAGCTAGGTCTTCTGATCACGGCGTGGTACCCCACATCCACCTTCTTGCTATCTGCCATGGGACATCTGTGCCCTGGCTCCAGAGCAAGTGGCTCAGCCCCAGCCTTGTTCAGGGCATGAAAGAGACCATGCGTGTGGCGCACCCTTGCCAGAGGCCTGGCCTGGCCATCCCTGCCTGAGGCCAGCATGCCTGGAGAGATGCCAGGACCTCCTCGGTCCGGGAGGGCTGCAGGCTGTCGGCCACCTCCCAGGCTCTCAGGTCTCTCTTCTGACTGCAGGTCTGATTCGGGAGATGAGCAGCTCCCAACGATATGCCGAGAAGACCCGGAGGTACATGGCTGCTTCAGGGACTCCCGCTGCGTAGGGGAGCAGGAGTACTTCAGCAGTGAGGAGTGCTACGAGGAAGACAGCTCTCCTACCTGGAGCAGGTGAGGGGCCCAGGGATCGCAATGTGAGCGGAGGCCTGGTTTGCACCTCTGGGCCTTCCAGGAAGGGCTCCAGGCTGGGTTAACCTGGCCTTTAGTCCCCGTTTGTGAGAGATGAGTTTCGATTTAGCTCGCTCAGGGACTCTACCCTGGGTTGTGCTGGCATAGTAGCCTGGCCAGCCCTGTAGTTTGGCTGGGTCTCAGGGAACAGCTCCTGCTTCCTGTTCCTAAGGGGCTCTCTCCTAGGGATGAGGGGCCAGCGATCAGAGCAGCTCCACAGAGGTAGTCCTTCCAGCATCTGTCCTTGTAAGAAGAATGTTAGTGGCTAAAATAGGCGCTGTGCTTCAGGACACAGAGTGGTGCGCGGCCTGCCACCCTCTTCCCAACTCTGTCTCTCCCTTTCCCCGTAACCAGGGGCCTGTGGAAGGGGAGCTGTGCTGAGGCGCAGGCCAGCCCCTGAGCCAGTGTGGCCTTCATGCGTGCTCTCCTCCCTCAAACCTGACTACCCCAGGTGTATTGATTCTGGGCCAGAAGGGCCCTGTGTCTGCTTCTCCAGAGCCTTGCCTTAGCTACATTTTCTGGCCTCCGTCCACTCTTTCAAGGGCCTGTACTCCACAGAAAGCCCCAGCCAAGGCATCCCTCCGCACTGCTGTGTGCCCCTTCTGGCTCCCCCCTTCTCTTCAGTGTGCACTGAGTCTCTGTGCTCCTTGACTACCCCAGGCACTTTCTGAGCTCCTTGGGTGTGGGAACTGAGCTTCATGCATCCTGATGTCCCTGTGCCTGCCTGGCACCTGCAGCAGGTGAACTCTTAGGACAGGGGTCTTGGGAGGACCCCATGCGGACAAGGCACTGTGGTCACCATCTGGCCAGCCACGGGGGAAGCTTGTCATAGGCCTGCCCTGCTATGGCCTTTGCTGTCCGCCTGGCATCTTCTGTGACACAGGACTGCCTATCTCCTAGCCCTACTGAGTATGAGGCGGCAGGGCTTAGGCTAGGCTCATTGTGCAGAATCTCATGTATGCTTCTCTTCATACCTTTCTGTCTTCTAGGCAAAACTACAGCTACTACAACAGGTATCGGGGCAGCACCACGGACTTTGAGAGGCCCCGCGGCTACCACCACCCACAATGCTTCTTGGATGGCGACGACTCACCTATTGGCTATGATTCTCAGAGATCTCCCAGGAGACGCCTACTACCTCCTACCCCTCCATGTGAGGCCAAGTGTCTTGTTTTGGGTGAAGCTTCCCAGGGTGCCTATCCCCCTACACCCTAGGGGGACCTGGAGTATTTGTTGGACTGTGTCAGGGGCCACTCACTAAGTCCTCTGGGTGAGGATCACATTGTGTTTCCTTTTTCTCTCATTCTGGTCCATTGTGATGGAGTTTACAACACTTTCACATGGCTATTGGCTCTCTTGGGGAAGAACAAAGCGGTATACAACACTAAAAATCACACACACACACACAGTCATCAAGGACTCCCTGTAGGTACAGAATCACTTTTGAGCCCACATTCCAACCATCCTGAGAGGGGAGCAAGATGTCTAGGCACTTTTATCGTCATGAGTCCCATCCCTGTCCTCATCCAGCAAGCCAACCTTCAAGAGGGAAGGCTGGGGCAGGTGTGGATCTATTGGCCTGGAGCAGCCCAAGCTGTGTGGGGAGCATCTGGGAATTCTTAGGGTCTGTGCCCCTCCCCCAGCTCCTGCCCAGTCCTGTTCTCCCTTCCCTCAGTTCCTCCCTCCCTGTCCTCTGTGCCCCAGCTAGGCAGGTACCTGTGCTCAAGGGGTAGCTTTAGGCCTTGGTGGTGGCCGTCCAGGATGGGCACTCCCATTCCTGGACCCTGTAATCCAGCCTGCAAGGGAGCCATCCTGCTTCTGTCTTGCAGCAGTGACTGATGGCTTCAGCCCTGGGTCACCCACAGGGGCGCAGGGCATTGAGGGGCCCCTGCTAGCTCCAGGCACTGCTTTAAATTTGAATGTATAGGCATTTGGATGCTGGTTTCTGAGGAATGAAGCTTAATTTGGAGTAGGGCTGTAATCAGTAACCAAAGATGGCTCAGACACAGCAGCTACCTCCTGCTCAGCGGAGCACTATGGGTGCCACCTAGAGTCCTGCGCCTCACCACAGCTGTCATAACCTTCTGGGGAGTGTAAACAGCCCTATTTCCATGGTTAATATTTAATTGTGCAGCCTCAAGCACATGCTGCTGAATGAAGTTGAACTGCAGTTCATAAATACTAGAAGTATGCAGGGGGTGGGGGCTGGCAGAGGCCCCTGGCCCTGCAGCCCTGTCCCTTTACCTCTTCACCTGTCCACACCACCCAGAGGACGCATGCATACCCATTCCCAGAGATGGTCCAACCCCAGTGCCAAGAACCTGGATAGGCAGGAGCAGTGCCCTCTCCCTCCTGGAGGAGGGGAGCTTTGCTGGCAGTTCAGACCTCGGAGCAGGGACAACACTGAACTTCTCTGGCTGTGTTCTCTTTTTGACATTCTCCAGAGAGTTCTATGCAGCACACACCAGGCAAGGGGATGTGAGGCCAATCTGGACGCAGAGAGGCACTGCGTATATCCCATCCCGCTCTGACCCAGGCCCTGAGGCTGTGCCAGTTCCTGTCTTCTATGGCACTGTTAAATGAGAAAGGCTTTCTGGTGAAGGCAGCTGTGTGCCACTTGGGCAGCTCAGCTAAGAGGGTCCAGAAGCCCCTGCGTGGCGCTGGGCCTGAGACGTTACTGCCCACCTTGGTTGGTCCTCCTCACGTGGCACTGGCCAGCCATGGGCTCAGACAGCCCTCCGTTACAGACCCAAATTTCTGGAGCTTCATGTGCAATCCTAGGAGGCCTCCCAAAGCCAGCCTCTGAGGTTTCCCTGTATAGGAATCAGGAGTCCTCCCCAACTGAAGTGTGCTCATTGCCTGCTGAGCTGGTTAGGTGCAGGCAGGACCCCTCCCTTTAAGAGGTAGAAACCCAGGGTCCCAGACACATTTGGTGTCTAGAAGGCAGGCACAGGGCCATGAGGGAATGTCTGGTATTCTAGGGTCACTCGTGTGTGTTTCCTGTGATACACCCAGCCCTGGTTTCTGGTGTCCTCTCACCTGTCTAACAATAGGCAGACACTTAAAAGTAATCAACTTGTACTTAAAAAAAGACCTCTTGAGTTTGTCTGCTTCCCCCCTTCTCCCCAAAGATGGTTTCAAGTTCACTACATAATCCTTTTCCTCAGATGCACAGGGACCTGGGATATAGCTCCTGACTGGCAAGTGCCAGGTCCCAAGTTCAATCCCCAGTACTGAAAAAAAAAATCAGTCTTATAGTTCAGTGGCACAGCACCTGCCTGGCAAACATGAGGTCATGAGTTTGATTCCCAGTACCAAAAGAAACAAACAAAAACATAAACTAGCTCAGATGTACAGCTCAAGTCTGCCTGGGGGCCAGGTGAAGCTCAGCACTGGAGGCTGGGTCCCAACAGCGTCTGCTTCACTGAGCACGATGTGCTTTATTCCGCAGCCCACCGGAGATCCTCCTTCAACTTCGAGTGTCTGCGCCGGCAGAGCAGCCAGGAGGAGACCCCACCATCGCCCACCCTGCCGCACCGCACGGCCCTACCTCTGCATCTGATGCAGCAGCAGGTACGGGCTCTCCCGGCCTTGCCCCTGCCTCGGCCACACCTGGGCCGTGCCCTTCCCCGGCACAGGAGGGCAGGATGAGCCAGCATCTGAATCCAGTGCCCCCATCTCTTCTCAGTGGTCAGGATGGCCTGGTAGGGTCCCCGCCCCGAGAAGGAGCGGCTGCCAGTCAAGTCCCCAGTGTTTGGTGCTGGTCTGTATTTGCTCCAAGAAGAGGTTCCCCACTTAAGACTCCTTCAAGCCCCCTGCAGATGGACCCTGTGATCCACGGGTCAGTGGGCCCTCCTTGTGGCCCAGGGGGACCTCTGCCCGTGGGAAGGCAGCCTAGCAGGAGACTGCCTACAGCATATGCTCCACTGACCAGGGCTCTGCCCAGGCACAAGAAGGTGCTGCTTTTTCTTTCTGAAAATTTCTCACTGGTCATGCTGCCCACTGCATGTGGTGCGTGGAGCAGGGCTGGCAAGGGAGGGTCCAATGTCCCATCAGGGGCCCGAGTCAGGGCTCTGCAAGGTTCTCGGCCAGACCCCGAATCAGTGAACACTCAGATTTTTCTATCTGAGTCTGTTCTGCCAGCTTTGCACATCCCTGCTTATTTCTGCCTTGTATCATTGTGGAAGGGACAGCCCTTTAGAAGCCTCAGGCCACCAGATGCCATGCAAGGACATGTGCTCCATTCAGACCAGGACCAGGTCTCGTCTGTCCCAACTGCTCCCCGGGGTGTCGCAGATTCCTGTTCGGCCGAGGGCAGATGGGCCTCGTAGCAGCCCTGCTGGGGTGGCATCATGAGATGTCGCCTGTGCCTCGTGTCTGAGGACAGATGGGAGGAAGCCGACAGGGTGAGCTGATGTTCTCCCTGCAAGCTGAGGCTGTGGTTCTCCCTGAGTTACTTCGCTCCTACTCCCACAGTGACTTGGGTGCTTCATTCATGCCCCGCAGCTTGCTCTTCTTCCTGGTTCTTCATCTTTCTGAGGTGGTTGGTTGCATGAGTGAGAAGAGTCCTGGGCACAGGTGTAGAAAATGCGCTGTGGATCCAGGGAAAAGAAGACAGAGCTGGGCGCCAGCACGCGTCCTCCAGAGCCCCCCCGCTGCAAGGCTGCCTCTGTGCCCGGTCTCTTTAGGAGCACGAGGGCCAGCCCTCTCACATTTCCTTCCCCTCCACCCCTCTCTCCCTAGATCATGGCGGTCGCAGGCCTTGATTCAAGTAAAGCCCCAAAGTACTCGCCGAGCCACTCGACCCGGTCATGGGCCACCCCCCCGGCCACCCCCCCGGATCGGGCCTGGACACCGTGCTATACCCCTCTAATCCAGGTGGAGCGGTCAGAGTCCTTGGACCAGGTCAATGGCAGCCTGCCATCCCTGCACCGCAGCTCCTGGTACACGGACGAGCCTGACATCTCCTATCGGACATTCACACCAGCCAGCCTGACTGTCCCCAGCAGCTACCGTAACAAAAACAGTGACAAACAGAGGAGTGCAGACAGCTTGGTAGAGGCAGTGAGTATAGTTCTCGGCCATGGGAGGGTACGTCCTGTGAACAGCAGAGGCTAGAGCTGGTCACGTGGCAGAAGAAGGGGGTGTCCCTAGAGTGACGGGCCCTAGAGCCCCCTGTATCTTGTGTGTGGGCTGCACTGCCCTGCCATGTGCGCTTTCTGCCAGCAGCACCACTCTGGACACATATTCCCAGTGGGCATCGCTCTTGTTGGGCCAGGAGCACCTGCCCAGCTCTGTGACATTTTCAGAGCTGAAACCATTTACATTTTGTTGGCATGGTAACATCCAGTAAGTAACACTAGGCAGAGTCCCTAAGGCACATCGTGCAGATTGGTGTGGGTTCAGATCTTTCTGCCACTACCCTGTAGCCTCATAATGCAGGCCTGCCTCTGCTCCTCTTTCTCACACAGGTCCTGATCTCCGAAGGCTTAGGACGCTATGCAAGGGACCCAAAATTTGTGTCAGCAACCAAACATGAAATCGCTGATGCCTGTGACCTAACGATTGAAGAGATGGAGAGTGCAGCCAGCACCCTGCTCAATGGGAGCACGGGTCCTCGAGCCAATGGGGGCCTGGGCCTTGCCCCTCACCAGCAGGACTACGAGCTCCAGGACTTTGGGCCCGGCTATAGTGACGAGGAGCCGGACCCTGGGAGAGATGAGGAGGACCTGGCAGATGAAATGATCTGTATTACCACCTTGTAGCCCCGTCAAGGGGCAGACTGGCTCTGGCCTCAGGTGGGGCGCAGGAGGGCCAGGGATAAAGTGCCTCGTAGTTAGGAGAGTTTAGGCACTAGTTGGGAGAAAAATATTCGATTAGACTTCTGTACAAGCGATGTCATGCCTCAAGGAAGCCATAAACCTGGTAGGAGCAGGTTCCAGGCAGCTGCACCGGCAGGGGACCGTGCACTAGCCCAGCTGCACATTGCAGGTCCAGGCCTCGAGGCAGGATGAGGAAATCAGACCGGCCCCACTCGACACACAGACGGGTACCACGCCCAGGGCACCCACCCACGTCCACGCAGAGGCACGGTGGGGGAAGGTTAAAGGTGATGACGATCACCACACCTGTGTCATTACCTCAGCCGCTGGTCTAGTCTATCAGCATATCCATTTTTAAACCCCTTTCCCAAAACACACTGCTTCCTGGTTCCGGTTCTGCTCTTCTGCAGCAGCACAGTGTGTCAGAACCCCGCCACTGTGGTTGGTCGTCATGAGAGGCGTGGGACCTGACAAATGAGGTTTTCTGTTATGCGGCTCCAGTTTACGTGAGAGAACATCATGCCCACGGGATTGGTCAGTCCTGACTGTCGTGCGTAAGGGCAAACATAAACTGGAAAAATAATGCACTTGCAACCAGGTAAACTTAGATATGCTAGTTTAAAAATTAGAGATTTACTAACTGTACATGACTTGTAATATACAATTTGTATTTGTAAAGAGATGGTCTATATTTTGTAATTATTGTACCGTATTTGAACTGCAGCAATATCCACGGGTCCTAACAATTGTAGATCCCCACTGAAATCTAGAAATGATTAGTATTTTTACTGGGGCTATACGAAGTAGAAGAAATAGAGACAATTCTCTCATTCACTGAAAATCCTCTGGGGGTAAAATTTTGAGTTCAAAAGAACTTGACGTAACAGAAATTTTTCTAAAATATTTTGAGTCACTATAAACTTATCTTTACATAAGATATCCAAGATAACTCTTTGCAGTCTTTTCTTTGGGCAGGAGTTCTGATTTTGATATTGTACCTTTTATCCACCATGGGTTGCAACTGTCTTTTGTTTGGCTTTTTTTAATAACCGTCCAGTACGTTAGTTTACAGAGTAGGTCAAACTGGCGACTCTGCCTCTGGGTCATCCTTAGGTCTGGTTTCCCCAGTGCCCACACCAGCTGTTTTCTGTGTCTCTGCTGTGGCCGATGAACTCAGCACATGCATGCCTGTGCCCAGGCCCTGCTAGTGCTGTTTGTCTTAACAAGGGGAATGGGGGAGGGGAACGGAAGGAGCGCCGTGGTGACCTATGGGGTCAGAACGTTGGGGTCGACACAGATCATACTGTGGCCTTTTACACATCATTGTTGTGCTCTGTGTTCTATTTGAGGGCTTTTATATGCAACTGAAAGAGGGCTGACGTCTTCATGAGAATGCACTCACTCCAGCTGTATGTCTCGGGCAAACCCACTTTGGGATCATTACAACTGTCAAGGTTCCTTGCTGTTATGCTGCCTCCGTCATGTTACCTTGGCAGGGATCCGCTGCAGTCGAAAAGACAGGTAGCAATTTTGGTTCCGAATTTTTAACTGATACACAGACAACCTGTCAATTTTTTTCTTTTCTTTTTTTTTATTATTATTTTTTTCTTTGTAAATAATGACACTTTGTTATAAAGACCTCACAAACCTCTTCGTAGGACATTCTTAAATCCAGATCCAGGCAAAAACACTTCAAGGTTTGTAAATGACTATTTCCTGACATAAAGCCTTTTTTTTTTATTAAAATGCAAAATGTTCTTGAGAATAAAACTGTGTAATTTCATTGTATCTGGGAGCTCTCATTGCACAGGGCTGGCTTTGCCAGTGAGAGCTTCGGAGGAACAGGTGCTCTTGGGGGAGCTCTGGAATCAGGTAACTTTTTCTCGTCCTCGGGCTCCCTCCACGCCAGAGGTGACCTAATGCCAGCTACAGAGAGCACCGCTTCTCCTAAAGGGCTAAACCACTGTCAACATTATCTCAGATGTCTGTTGGGTTTTGGTCTTTCTGTGTGGCTTCACATCCACAGGCCAAAGTCGCCATCCCAGGACTGTGTGTTCTAGAACAGGTGACAACCTCACCCCAAGCCAGGGAACGCTTGTGTTTCACAGGCTGCACCACTTTCCAGTGTCTGTCTGCTTTCAGCCTGGTTCAATCTCTCATCTAATATTAAATTTGTCTTTGTAAGAAAAATTCAAAGTTGTAGAGTATGGTTCTTTCCCTTTGTCTTAGGAAAGTTTCAGGGTTAAATATCTTTTTTTTGTTTGCCCTCTCCCCCTGCAAAATAATTCTATGTCCATAGGAGTAGGAACAGTTTCTTTAATGTCTTTAGTAACAATGTAAAAATAAAAAAAAAAAAATGGCTGTGATTGAATTGTCCATGAACAGGGAAGACCTAGTTAAGAACCGACACTGCTTAGGGTGTGGATGTCCATTCAGACACTGGGCACATCCCAGCTCTTGTGTATGCAGGACCTGATGCAGGCTGGAGGGGCGGGTCAGGGTGGCAGAAACATCCGGGAACTCAGTACGGGCATTGCCTGTCAGGCAAGATGGTAGCTGGAGGAGCCCACTGGATTGTGATTTCGCTTTAGAAAGCAGCTCAAATGGCTCCTCTCACATGATATTTTTCTTACAGTCTGAAATATCATTGCAACTGCATTTTCTACAGGCTTTTGCTTCCAGGATGGACAATTGACGTATTTCTAAGAATGAGTTAGACTCAGAGCTGATATCTCACACAAAGGGTGCACCAACTCCTTTATTCGTATTCCAACCAAAAGCTGACTCTATTCTGCTTTCATTTGTTTGAAAGTTGTTTCTCCTCCTCTCTTGGGGAGAGAATAAGGCCCAGACCTGGGCCTAGCTCCCAACATCAGGACAGGGTTAGGAGGGCGATCTGAAGAAATCTTGGGGGTGAGGGTGGGATGTTCTGACTTTTAAGAGAAAGAAATCTGTGTGATAGATCTGACGTCATGTTAGTGTCAATGGAAATATGGAAAAAAGCTTTGGGGAGCAGGATGTGGTTTGGGTGCAGAATCTATTTGAATTTATGAAAATGACTGCCACACCCCGCCCTGGACGTGGAAAGACCATGTGTCAAGGCACAACCTCTCATTCCTGGGTAGGCTGGTGGAGGGCCCTGTTCTCCTCTGTGGTCTGTCCCTTACACTGTCTTGTCAGGAACGCTGACATGGTGGTGGCACGCGAGCAGAGTTCTTTCACAGGATAGGACTCCTCAGAGCTCTCAGCACGTGACCCGCTTTCATACTAGGCCCTTCCAAGTACACTTCTGCAAAACACTGGCTTCTGCTTCGTAGGTGTCACAGGCCCTGTGCCAAGGGGCTTCGCTAAAACGTTTGCCGGATTCCCCACAAGACTGGCTCACAGGGCGAGTCCTGCCCCACCTCCAGGCCCCGGAGGATGTAGGCCTATGGCTGGGAGCTGGGAGCCAGGAGGGGAGCGGCAAGGGCCTCTCTAGGAGAAATCTCTTAGCAGGTTAGAAATACTGCTTAGAGCAAGGAAAATATAAGATGCAGGTAAGATTATGAAAGACCTGCCCAGTTTGAAAAGAAAGGGAAAAAGTCAGGTGTGGTGGGTACACACTTGTGATCTCACCTATTCAAGAGGTGTGAGTTCAAGGCCAGCCTGGGAACCTTAGTGAGACCCTGCCTCAAGGTGAAAAAGTGCAATACAGTTTTCCTCTTTCTAACTTTCTAGAAGGATTTTTTTTTTTTTTTCCAGAAACTCTCAAGTTTTTCTCCTTATTCTGGGCCCAGTATGGCAGGTTTCCAGGTGGCAATTGTTTTCTTCCCTGCTATAGGTGGTGGCTTTGCGCCTCTTGAGAAAAATCAGTTCAAGAAAGAACAGTGTGGATAAACCTCAGGGAACGAGTTACTGGATTACAAGGAAGTTAAGAATCAAGGAGCAGCTATACATGGTCCTTGCATCTTGTTTTCTCCTGAAAACTTGAATCTTCTCCACTTTATTTTTCTCTGACCCCGCTGTACTGAAGTGCTTTTGTTTCTGTCTCAGCACAGACAAGGTCTGTTTCCATAGTCGTGCAGGGAATAAGAATCCACCAGCACTGTCCATAAGAGGCAGCCGTGGCCACTGGGCCTCTTCCCAGGGTGAAGCCCTGCCTTCATTTGAGGGGCTGGCTCTAGGCTTCTGCCTGTCCTGATAACAGGAAGACCTTCTAAAATGCTAACTTATGAAAGCTTTGGTAATGAGGCCCAAGTGACTTCCTTCCTTGAGCAAGGGCAAGAAAGCTCTAGTGAGACCATTCTGCTTAAGAACCAGAGCATCAGACTTGGGGCCGGAAGTCTCTTGGTCAACGAACAGAGGTCTGGACACACCTTACCCAGAGTGTGAAGTGCAGATGGGAGAGAAAGGGAAGCTGTGTGTGCTCCTTTCTGGCAGCTTTCCCCTCCCCCAGGAACTGTGTAACAGCGTCTGATCCTTGGCTTCAGCTGCTCAGGGAGCCCAGCTTGGGTGTGGCAGCCACAGGGCCCTGTGTAGAGCACTCGCCCTGAGAGGGGGCCTGCAGAACCATTGCAACCAAGGGACGGGACCCTACTAGGTAGGTGCAGGCCTGTGTGCATGAGAATGGCCTATGTTAGCCCTCCTTCTCTACCAGCTCCACCCCCCTTTTGTCCCCGGAGGAGGTAGGGACCAGGGGCCTGGCCTGAATGCTGGGCTCCCTCACAAGGCCCACTGGGCAGCACTGGGGAAGGTGAATGTGACTCACTGCCTAGAACTGGGCACCTACCCCGAGACAGTTGCTAGTGCTCAGAGCCACCTAGTAGGGCCCCCTGGGTCCTGGTGTCCTGGACAATTTCATGAAAGAGCATCCGGAGCAAGGGCTATGTCGGTCAGTCTTCTTGGCTTGCCTGGGGCTTCTGTGGTCATCGGCAGCAGTGGCTGCGTTAGCGCTGGGTGGCCAGCGTCCTGGGCTGGTAGACAGGCACATCCTTATCCCACAGCGCAGGCAGCCCCTTAATCATGTCGGCTGCCTTCTCTGCGATCATGATGGTGGGGGCATTCAGGTTGCCACTGACCACGCTGGGCATGATAGAGGCGTCCACAACCCTGAGGTTCTCCACCCCGAGGACCCGGGTCTCTGGGTCCACCACAGCGGTGGGATCAGAGGGCTGGCCCATCTTGCAGGTGCATGAGGGGTGGTAGGCACTGTCAGCTTTGGCCCGCACGAAGGCGTCTATCTCCTTATCTGACTGCACATGGCTTCCTGGCTGGAGCTCCTCACCCCGGAAGGGAGCCAGGGCTTCCTGCGCAAAGATTTCTCTGGACAGCTTCACACACTGGCGGAAGTCCTCGATATCAGTTTCTGTGGAGAAGAGACAAAGGAAGCCTTCCTGTCCATGTGCCAGCCTCACAAGTGCCACTGGATGGAGGGGCGCAACAAGCTAGGAGAAGACGGAACCACCAGATGCATGCCCCTGCCCATAGCTGGTGAGCATCCTAGAGCTATGCCAGCAGGCCCCGGAGGCCTAGGTTTAAGTCAGGGATCTGACATCACTATGATCCAGGGATAAGAACACACATCCCACCCATGAATGCCCATATATCATCACAGAGCAAAGCCTGCCCCACAGGGAAGGCTGCCTGTAGAGGCACTAGCAGTGCCATCTGCTTTAGGGTGAGCGTGGTGTGCACACGCACATGTGCCCGGGCCTGGCGCGTGCACTTCCAGCAGTCTCTGCTGAGAATTTCCCTCTCCTGCTGTGTAAAGGGCGCCCCCCTGGGGTTGCTCCATGCACAGCTCAGACTGGTGGGTACCAGGAAAGGGAGCTCTGGGGTAAGATCCTGGGATGAGAAAGCACCCCATAAAGGCCCCTCATGCGAGCCAGGTACAGGAGAAACAAAGCTGGGACTTGGTTACCTGTTGACAGGTAGTTGGGCTGGATCACAGGGTGCTCCTGGGGGTTGGCACTTCTCAGTTTGAGCCACCCCACACTCGTGCCCCGCATGGTCCCCACATGCACCTACAAGAGCCCAGGGGACACAGTGACATCCACGGGGACTTCCATCAACCCCAACCCAGTGGGTTGGAGGGACCTCCACTTTCCTGAGTGAGGGCAGAGTCAGTGCAGAGCAGAGAGGGTGAAGCACATGTCTGCCTCATACCCATTGCCACACACAATTCAAACCCTTGTCAGTGAGCCATGCCCCCTCCTGCCTTGACATTCCACTGTCCCGAACTTTCAGGTTGGCACTGCCTTGTCCACTGCTGGTGTCTGGGTCCTAGAGCCCTGCCTTGAGCCGCTGCAGGTCCTACTCCTGCAGGCTGTGGACCGCTGTGCTCCAGCATGCCCTCCTTGGAAGACTCCAGGCCTGGTTTCCTCACAGCACTCACTGGAGGGGGAGCACGGAAGGCCCCACCACAGTGGGAAGGACACAGCTCCCCAGGAAGATTGGGGCTCCACCTGCTCACCTGGTAAGCCTCCTGCTGGGTGGGGGTCCGCCCATGGTCAATCACTTGGGAAGGCAGGAAGTGGAACTGTATGTCTGGGTGGGGGACCCCGGGCTGGCTGCGGATGAACCCACCCGTTTCCAGATGGGCAGTGGCTCCATCCCCTGTGGATGCAAAGAGGGTAAGGCCAAAGGGCCAGTCAGGTGTGGAAGGCTGGCAGCTGTTCCCACCTCTCTCCTCTCCCTCTCTGTGCAGCTCCTCTTTAGTGTCCGACCCCAAGCCCTGTCCATAGCTTTGCTTACCCAGCACCACAGCTTTCAGTATCAATCATATGCCCATCGGAGGACTGGTACTTTGCCACCTCTGTCTGCCCACTGGTCATGCCCACCAGCTAGCAGAGCTTGTATGTACAGGGGGCGTGGGGAAGATGTGAGTGAGCAAATATAAGCAAGTTTTGCAGCTCAGCCACAGGGTCTCTCTCCCCTCTCTGTCTTTCCTCTGGGTCTTGAACTCTTCGTGAGACTCATCACTCACACCTGCCCAGGGCAGCCTCATCTTGACAGGCGCTACTGCTTCTGGTCCTCACACCAGCCCAGCAGGTGGAAGGAACACTGAATATCCATTTTTCAGATGGGAAAACTGAGACTGGGGCCCAAGGTAAATCGCAGTGTTCAACTTCAAATGTGAGGCCAATGCCCTCACTCAGCTGCCCAAGAGACAGACCACAATACCTACAGACAGTACCTACCAATGTCACTAAGGAGCCCACCTGTGAATTTCCAGAGCCACTCCAGACCGATGCAGAGCTTCCGTAGGGGCTTCTGGGCAGAGTGGAGGGTGATGGGGTGGGTGCACGCCTGCTGGATGTACACCTCCAGGTGGTCCTGCAGGTTCTGGCCAACCCCTGAAACAGGAGGGTGTGCTGAAGGGAAATGGCCACCACCAGAGGCTTCAGTGGCTTCTCAATATGTCTGTGGGTTTAAAAAGCTCCTCGGTCCTCTTATCTTCCAGACCAGTGCCAGCCGGGTCCCTGGGTCTCAGCTGTTCCTTGAGGAGGAACCAAGTTGCAGTGCACCGTCCCTGCCAAATCCAGCCCTTTCTCATGCTACCTTAGCCATTGGCCCTGTCACTGTGGGAAAGGCTGGCCAGAGGAGGCCGCCAAAGGCAACACATAAAGACTCGGTGGCCAGTGGCATCCAAGGCATCTACGGACCGTGGACAGATGTGGCAGCTCCAGGCAGCAAAACTCTTGTCCCCCACCCCCACCCGACACTAATACAACACAGCGTGCTGCTTCTTTGCAGAAGTGGACTCCAGGCAGCCTCGAGGGAGGCGCTCACCAGGCAGGTGACACACCACGGGGATGCCCAGTTTCTTGAGATCGTCTGCATTCCCCACACCAGAGAGCAGGAGCAGCTGCGGAGAGTTGATGGCGCCCCCACTCAAGATCACCTCCTTGCTGGCATAAACCTGGAAAACAGCAGGGCTGGCCTGTTCTACTGGCCGAGGAGTCAGCTGTTCCCCAAGCGAGTGGACCCGCACAGAGCAGCCCTAGCACAGGAAGCCGCCCGGGAGGTGGTGGCTGGCTGTGCAGCCACGTTCATGGTGAGCTCAGCACCAAGGCTGGGCCGTGCTCTGAGACAACTGCCAGGTGGTAGTGGGGGCCTTAAGAAACAGCAAGGATAGACTTAAATGAGCTCGATGAAGGTAGGCATGAAATGAGCCCTCAAGAAAAGCCCTAAAAGCAAGCAATATGCCAGATCAACTCCTGGGCGGGGGGGGGCAAATCGATCTCTGACACGCTACTGAGCAGCGAACATGGGCGGTCACATCTGTTACAGTCTATGACCACAATTATGTGTTTTAGAACCTCTAGTAGAAGCCTATACATTTCTGTCAGGTTAACACCCTGAAAAGGTGTGGGAGATAACAGGAGACTACCCTGAAGCAAGTGCTACAGGCTCGTGGACGCATGTGCCAGAGTACCTGTCACCTTTGCTGCTAGTGCACTGGGGAACTTGCTCACCTCAGGCCACTGCTTCCTGTGAGGCTGCAGGGACAGTGTACCACCCCTGTCACCAGCCACTCACCAAGGGACAAGACCCGCACCTGGGAGCAGGGCATGACCTCTGCCCACCCTGAGCCCCACGGTCCCTCAGCTGCAGGGCTCTTGCTGGAGTCCACTCACCTTGTGGCTCTGGCCATTTTTGATGTACTCCACGCCCACTGCTCGGGTGCCCTCGAAAAGAACCCTGCTCACCAGCGTATGGACCTCAGCCTGGAGGTTGGCACGGCTCAGGGCTGGGTGCAGGTAGGCACAGGCCGAGCTCCAGCGCTTGCCTGCAGGACACAGCAAGGTCAGAAGTGGCCCCTGCCCTTCCCTGGGTGAGAAGAGGCACCAGGAGAAAGAGCGGATGGCGGAACAAGCCCCACCTTCAAACTAGGAGAGAGACCCAAAGCCCCTGCCTTTCTCAAGTCCAAGCTAAGCCAGGGGCCGCTGGGCACAGGCGGAAACCATCTTTCCCCTTGCAGGGTGACGCCGAGACCAGGAGCAACAGACAGAAGAGAGCAAACTGTGCAGACGGAGTCAGCCCTGGTCACGGCCCTGTTCTGTGAGCACATTCCTGGTTCGCTCTGTGCCTCAGTCTTCCCCTCCATAAAGGAGGGCCATGGCCCAACCACCAAGACAAAAAGCCAGAGAAATGGGCAAGAGAGCCATGAGCTCCTGGCTGCCTCTCTGTGCCTCAGTTTCCCCATCTGCATGGCTATTTGCACCAAAGGCAGCGCCAAGCACAGTCACCTCCCAGCCATGCCTGCACTCCAGGGTATCTAAAGGTGAGGGAGCCGCCCTCCTCCAGGTCCCCACCGGCCTGCCTGTGCCCCCTGCCCATCCCAGCCGGCCGCCCACCTTCGTGGATGGTCCTGTCCATCCAGCCGAAGCCCTCCTGCTGGAAGCCGTTCATGTCCTCCGTGAGAGGGTAGCCGGCCTGCTGTGCTGCCTGCAGGAAGGCGCGGTGCAGGGGGTGCTCTCTGTGGCCCCGGGACACGCGCAGCGGGCCCTCGCCGCCCCGGTAGGTGCCCGCGCCCAGCGCGTGCCCCTGCGCGCGCCGGAAGTAGGGCAAGCAGTGGCCATAGTCCCAGCCGTGTGCGCCCTGGCGCTGCCAGCGCTCGTAGTCCTCGGCGTGCCCGCGCACGTACACCATGGCGTTCAGCGACGACGAGCCGCCCCACACGCGGCCCCGCGGCCAGTACAGCACGCGGCCGTCCAGCCCGGCCTGCGGCTCAGTGTGGTAGCACCAGTTGTACCTGTCGTCGCACAGGTTGGCCACGAGCGCCGCGGGCATGTGGATCTTCCACAGGAGGCGCTTGCTCCCTGCGCGCAGGTCCTTGGGCCCGGCCTCCAGCAGCAGCACCTGCTCGGCAGGGTCCTCCGACAGCCGGCTGGCCAGCACACAGCCCGCCGAGCCCGCGCCCACCACCACGTAGCTGTACTCGGAGGCGGCAGCAGCTCCGGAGCTGGCCAGAGCACGGCTGCCCAGGTGCCCGGGCCAGCAGCCACGGAGGACGCGCCACATGCTGCGCTCCACGCGCTGCCCTCTGCGACGGGGAGTGGGCCACTCTGCTGCTCCTGGAATAGGAAAAGGGGCCATGAGAACCCCAGCTCCGCCCAGTGTGGGCACAAGCCTGCGATCCCAAGTACTGGGCAACCCGAGGCAGGAACGGCTAAATTCAAGGCCAAGCTGCACAAAATAACAAAACGGGTGGGGATTCCAGGCCTGGTGCCGCACACCAGGAAGCCAAGGCAGGAGAATCTGGAGTTAGATGCCAGCCTGGACTGCACAGTGAGTTCAAGACCAGACTATTTCGTGAAACCCTGACTCAAACAAAGGGGGGGGGGAGCTGAGGGTCGATGCCTAGGGGCTAGTAGGAGGCCACTCAGTGCTGGGCCACCTACTACGCCAGCACCCACTTATTAGGCCTGGAGTCACGTCCTTCCACATGCTGGAAGGCCCCCAGAAAGGCCCCAAGCCCATCTGCCCATGAACCCGGAGAGAAGCGATTTCGGGGCAGAGGAAGAAAGGGGGCCCCACTCATTCACTTGTGACACCAGGCACTGGATGCTTTGTTTTACACTATTAGCGCACAACAGAAAGAAAAGACAAGAAAAAGTTTTTCTTCTCTGTCAATGCAAGGAATAAAAAGAGAAGAAAGAAAAAGGAAAGAAAATAAATATACTGTTAGAAACATGATCTGGCGGCTAGGGAGAGAGATGAGACTTAAGTACAGTGATACCTGGATATTCATGATTAAAAGCTCCACAGACGAGGACACCTGAGAAAGCCCCGTATGAGGCTCTGGCCACCATGAGGCAAAACAAGAGAACAGAGAGACCCTGACAAATCTCCCTTACTCCTTCCTCAGTCCCAACAGCCTGGCCCAGGAGGCACAGCTAGATAAGGAGAAAAAAGACCCCTCCTCCCTCTTTCCCCTGTGGCACTGTAGAAACAAGTGGCAGGGCCTCTAGAACACCATGCCTGGAGCGGAAACTGCAAGAGTAACACGCAGAGATGTGGGCGCCATGGCGGCAGTGGGCAATAGCTCAGTTCTACCCAATGGGCGCTGCACACTACACACTGACAGCCTCACAGGGTAAAAAGTGCAGGTTGGATTTTCCTCAGCCCCCACTATCACTTTATATTTAAGGTCTAGGAGTTCATAAAAAATGAGGAGACACACAAAGCATGGCAAACAAATGCTTATCAAGAGGCAAGGAGTCAACTAAACCAGAAAAGATGACCTCTCCGGATAGTAGAACCATCAAAGACAGTAAAAGGCCAAGATGAACGTCCCAAATGAGTTGATTGAAAAGATGGACACTGTGTTAAAGAGAATTACAGCAAATCTTGGCAACTGTTAAAACAGTAAGAAAAATATACTGGAGATAGTTTCTTATTTATTTTTTGTGTGTGTGACGGCCTCAGCCTCTCCTGAGGGGGCTGGCATGGTATGTGGTGCTGGGCACCAGCCGTGGTCCCTGTGTTTGCCTAAGCCTAAGCAGGTGCTTTATTTTTTTTTTTTTTTTTTTTTTTTTTGGTGGAACCAGGGATCGAACTCAGGCCCTTCCACTTGCCAGGGAAGTGCTTATTCCACGGAGCCATGTCCCTGGCCCCAAGCAGGTGCTTTAGACCACTGAGCTATGGAGATAATTTCTTATTGGCACAGCAGAGAATCAATGAGACTGGAGATTAACAAATCAAATGGAAATGTTCAGAGAAGGTGGAAATGGCGGGAGAAGGGAAGAGAATGGAAGAGCTGAGAGCTCTGGGACGGTATCAAGCTATCTAACATATGGATACCTGGAGTCAACCATCCCAGGAGATGGAGAGACAGAAGGTGACAAGGACAGACAGCTGAGAGGAGGAAATACATGAAGAAATGACTGCTGAGAATTTTCCAAAATGAGTATAAGCATGCGGATTCCAAAAGATTTATGCATCTGAAGCAGCATTAATACAAGGAAAACCACATCTAAATACCCTAAACACGCCAGCCATAGTCAAACTGTTCAGGCAGGAAGATTAAGAGAAAACCACCAAAGCATCCAGACAAAAAAGACACAGGGATAGGGAAATGAAAAATACGGCACAGGAACTGGGGTTTGATCCCTGGGGTGCTGTGCCGGCCCCACCCCTAGGGTGTGCTGAGCTGGAGACTGAGACAGCACGGTGGTGCGCGCCTGTAATCCCAGCACTTAGGGAGGCTGAAAGCAGGAGGATCATTACGAGTCTGATCTGAGTAGGAAGACCCTGTAGTAAATACATTTAAAAAAATGCAGCCCAGAAGATAATTGAGGGACAATTCTAAACTAATGAAAGGAGGGAGAAACTCTAAACCTGTTTACTGAACTTAAAACATACACCTAAGTCTCTGGATCCAGTGAACACATCTTTTTAAAAGATTTATTTATTTATTGGATACCGGAACACTACGCAGTTCAGACTCATAGTGATCCTCATGTCTCAGCCTCCCCAGTGCTGGGATTACAGGCATGTGCCACCATGCCCGGTTTTGGTAGTGGGCACGGGGCGCCCAGGGTTCTGGGCTAGCGTGGTATGTAGGATAAGGGACTGAACTCAGATCCTTGCACTTGCCAGGCAGGCGTTTGGACCACTGAGCTATCTCCCCAGTCCCATGTTTAAAAATAAATATCATAGTCTAGATAAAATGGTCGATACTTTGAAAGATATAATATGCCAGAACTTGCACAAGCAGTAGCAGATACTTTTAGTAAGCCAAAATCTATTTAGGAAATGGAATCAAGAATTAATAATCTTCCATGTTTTGTTTTGTCAGAGATGGGTGTTCCACTGCAGTTAGAGATACTGTATTTGGAGAAGTCTTTAAAGGACCTTTTCATACTTGACGCCAGTCCAAAGATTGTAGGTGCTAGTAGTGAGTTATCAGCACAACCGGCAAATGTCAGAAGTTGTTGACTTTTACAGCTCAGCATATTAATATAGCTTGATTTTTTTTAAACCTTGTGGTTACACTTTTCTGCTGGATAGTTAAATTAAAGCAAGACCATGTAACTAAAAATGTAACTTTTGCTATCCCACAAGGTCAGCCAAATCCCCTCAGGATTTGCCCTGGAACCTTGTAGATCTCTTGTCAGTGTCAGCCATGTGGATGAGTCACATTGCTTTCTGTGAAAGCCTGAGAGGATTTTTTTCTCTCTAGATGACTCTCTGTAGGCACACTATAAAAGGGGGATATGTTGGGGGCCACAGAAGCTAGGAAATCAATCAAATGTGTGTAGGTGGGACCAGGCCTCAGTGCCTAAAGCAAACAAGCTACCTCAGTCCTGAGATAAACATCCTGTTTGGTTAAGGTCAGCTATTAGTCACCAGGTAACCTTGTGTCATGTGTTACTGACTTTGCAAAAGTATATAGGACCATTTTGTTGTGACAAAGGAAGAAAATATATATGTATATACAAGGTAGTTAGGATAAATATACAGCTATTTTCTCCTAGTTTATTAAGAAGAAAGATTTATACTAATATTGTTTAGACAAAATATATCTGTATCTTGTCCTCTGAATACTATGAAGACAACAATATGCAATGTATTCATGTAACTGCCCTACTAACCTGTTTTGAAACTGTTTCATTGCTATTTTTTTTCTCATCAAAATGAATACAAAATAAATAATTTTTTTTTAAAAAAAGCTAAGAATAATTCCAAAACAGAAGGTGGGGAACCTGGACATACTCTCCAGCTGAATCCTACTGACCATTAAAGGAAGAAGGCACTGTATTATCTCCGTTCTCTACCAACTCTGTTATAAGATCAAAGCAGAGGGATTATTTCCTAACTAGTTCCATGGAGCCAACACCACCTTGCTATCAAAACCAGACAAGCAATTACAAGATTAGTTATTGTCTGATTTTTTAATGATAGCCATTCTTCCTGGGGTGAGACGGAATCTCAGTGTTGTTTTAATTTGCACTTCTCAAATGATCCATGATGTTGAGCATTTTTTCATATATTTATTTGCCATTTTGATTTCTTCATCTGAAAAGTGTATATTCATCTGAGATGCTGGTGAGGAAAAAGAAGCTCTTCTCCATCATTGATAGGAATGTGAAAATCAATGTGGACATTCCTCAAAAAGCTAAGACTAGAGGTCTCATTCAACCCAGCTGTTCGTCTTTTGGGTGTTTCCCCAGAAGAACTGAAAACAGAATGATGTATGTGCACCCATGTTTATAGCAGCACAATTTGTCCTAGCTAAATCTTGGAAATAACCCAAGTGCCCACCAACTAAGGAATGAATAAAAAAGATGTGACATTTTTTATAATGGAGTAGTATTCAGCCATAAAGAAGGATAAACTTGAGAGTTTTATAAATAAATGAATGCAATTTGACCATAGTTTTATTTTACAGTACTGGGGATCAAACATGGGACCTTGCGCTTGCCAGGTAGGCACTTATGCTACTGAGCTGTATCCCCAGCACTGGATACAATCTGAGATGATAGTCTTTGGTGAAATAAATCAAACTCACATGTAAATATCATATTGTCTCCCTGGTGTGAGAGACTGAAAGAGTAAATAAGGTCTAAAATATACAACAGATAATGGGAAATGGGAAGAAATTGTTCAAAATACAAGAGGAACTAGGACAGGTGAAGGAGGAAGGGGCAGCAGGGAAAAATGAAAAAGTGTAAGTCAGTTATACTATTAGTGTCTCTTAGTTCATTAAAAGGAAGGTTTATGCTAATATCAATTGGAAAATTGTTTACAGCCATATCTTGTACACTGAGTAACTACTTTAATATGGCAACATGTAATGTATTAACTATTTTTATTCTATTATTTTGTTATGAAATTTTGTTTTACCTTTATTCCATAAAATTAGGAAAAAAAAAAAAAAGGTATACACAGAAAGTCCCCTAGAAGTGTTGGCAAAATTTTGTTTTATGGCCATCTTTCCCAAGGAAATACAAACGTGGCCATCTTTCCCATGGAAATTCAAAGGTGGCCATCTTTCCCATGGAAATACAAACGTGGCCATCTTTCCCATGGAAATACAAACGTGGCCATCTTTCCCATGGAAAT
>PVKA01029193.1:0-28548 GCA_004027165.1 Ctenomys sociabilis | reverse complement strand
CCAAGCACCCTTGGTGGCTCAGGTTCAGACACAACCAACACCCCTGTGTGAAGCCCACATTCAGAAGGAGGAGCAGCCAAATGGGGAGATGGATGTCATGGGCAGAGCAATGGCAGAGACACCCAGTTCTTGGGGTGCGACTGTGGTGCTATCCATCCCCCAAATGCCATAGGGAGGAGTGTCAAGGCAGTAATGTTGTCACCACAATGCCCCACTTTGGTCAGGACTTGTTCCTGGGGCCCTCCACAGGTTCTGAAAACTTCACTTTTTATTATAAATTCCTGTTTTGTTAATCTATCTGTAATGCACTAATTTCCAACATGCTGAGATGGTGGGTCCAGGACTCAAACCTTGGGGCATAGCTCTGGAAGTCTTCAACCTACAGTGACACACCACCTCATTCTCTACTGTCCTTAACTCTGTAAGTGAAGCTGCTCTTCGAATTTCACAGAGGAACCAAAAAGGTTAGACCAGCAGCCTGAGCATTCAAAATAGGAGTCCAGTCCAGATTTGTGTGACTCCCAAACTCCTGCTATTTCCACAGCCTATTTCTCACAGTCAGTCTTGTTTATAGGATGTAGTGGGTGAAAAGCTGTGTGCAGGGGATAGAAGCTGAGCTGGGAGGGGCTCTCTCTCCAGAAGGATCTGGAAAACCAGAAGGAATTGAGCCCACAGACTGGGGCTTCAGGCTGACTCTTCCACCTTTACTTGCTTCTCCTCAGGCCCATCCCAGAGCTCACTGCTTCTGGTGAGGTCTTGCTCCAGGGCCCTTGCACAGGTGGCACTGGAGAAGAGCTAGCTTAGGGTGGCAGGAAGAATGAGGGCCCAACCTGTCAGTGTACAGCAGAAAGGAAGGCCTCCTTCCTGTCAGCACAGAGTGAGGCCAGGAGGCCAAAGGACTGGCGTTGTGGACCATGGTGAGCACTGGAAGAAATCTGGGAAGCAGAAACAGCATGCACAGAGGCACAGAGAAAGAAGGCACCTTCAGCAATGCACACAGTGTGTGAAGGAAAGCAGAGAAAACCAAGTGGAAGAGAGGTTGAGACACCATCCATGAACCCTTCAGCCATAGCTGACACCCACTATGCACAGGTAGGGAGCCAGCTGTGCAGCTCAGAGCTTTAGTTACTTGCAGTTTAGCTCTGCTTTTCCGTAAAGTCCAGAGGACCACGAGAGCATCTATCAAGGTAACTGAAAGCAATTTGGAAGTCAAAGATGTCTTCACCAAGGAAACCTGAGGAATGACAATAAATCAGGCCACAGAGGAGCATTCCAAGCCAAAGTCATAGCACATGGCATGGCTTTGAGGTAAGGATTAACTTGTCACATTTAAGGCACTGAAAAACCCCCAGTGTCATTAGTGTGTGCCGTGTAACACCAGCCCAGGGCCATAGAAGACAAGTTAGGAAGAGACCCAGGGTCCACACTGCATGGGACTGCATGCGGTCTAGTAGAGCACATTGGGGAATTTGGTTTTTGCCTTAAAATTCATGAGAAGGGTTGGAACCAGCTCTGCAGTTATTTTCTTAAAAATCACTCAGCTGTCCTGGGAAAAACAGACTAGAGAAACCACTAGTAGAGACAGAGAGACATGCTAGAAACTGCTGAAGTTGTTCAGAGGAGCAGCAATGCCAGCCTCGATGGGCTGTAGCAGGGAAGGAGGATGGATATGGTGCACTTCAGGCAGATTCAAGCTTGCTGACTCAGTGAAGCGGTATAGTGCAAGCTATGTGACATAAGCCCCACCCCCTTCCAGAGTTTTCTTATCTCAACAATGGTGCTGTAACAAGAGCTTCCCATTGCTGTTAGAAGTAGGGAAGTGAGTGACACACTGGGAAGTGTGGGAATTGGTAGAAGGCAGAAGCTGAGTAGAAGAACAAGAAGCCCAATATGAATAGCATTAAGTGGGAGAGATTTTTGGCTCCTTGGGTGAAGATATCAATGGACTGTTGAGCATCCAGAGAGAAGTCAGCGACTACTGATGTGCAGATGATATCCAACATCACCGGAAAGGAGATGCCCCAGGGAAAGTTCAGAGGGGGACACTAACACACAGCTAAGCTTTGAGGCCTTGCTTGGCTTTGTGCACCAAGCTAAGACATTGGGGCTTAGACCCAGAAAGACCTTTGGAAGTGATGGAGGCTTTGGCAGTGCCCCCTGGAGATACCAAGCAACTCATGCTGACTGACACCAACAGCCTCAGCTGGTGGCCTTTCCTTGAGTCTCCTGGGAGCCAGGCCTGAGTCAGCTCCCCAGAGTCCTGAACCTGTCTGAGCCCTCAGACGCAGGCTTACATTGCTAAGCCCCAGCTTGTGCTGACAAATCCCTTCTAATGGGGAGATCAACCTTTCAATACTGCCAGGCTACTCAGGAGACATCCCAGCATAGTGGCTAGCAGGCTGGGCCCAGGCCCAGAGAGGCCACCGGGAGCGGGGATCTTAGCACTGCAGGCTCTCACCGGCCTCTGGGGCTTGCTGTCAGTCATTGCCACCTGCAGCTGCAGGGACTCCTGGTCCTCTTGCTTAGACACACAGTGGAGCTTCCTAGGAAGATACAGACAACAGATTAGGAAAGAATCTGGTCCCTTTATGGCTGAGCTGACCAGAATCTCCTCCAAAGCAGTTCCGTGGTCTTGGGAAGACCAATGACTTCCTTACCCACCTCAGGGTCTTCGAACTTATACTTCTTTTTTCCTCCATTTATCAGAAAGTTTTGGCCGGGCGTGGTGGCGCATGCCTGTAATCCCAGCACTCGGGAGGCTGAGGCAGGAGGATTATTGTGAGTTCGAGACCAGCCTGAGCTACACAGTGAGCTCGAGGCCAGCCTGAACTGCATAGTGAGACCCTGTCTCAAAAAGACAAAAAAAAAAAAAAAAAGAGAGAGAGAAAAGAAAGTCTTGCTCAATCATCTCCCTCAAGTCTTTACCCTCAAGTCATCTGCCCAGGGAGGCATCTCCTACTACTGCTCTTGAGATTGCAAGCGGCCCCTTCACCTTCACTGTCCTCCCTCCCGACTGAACTTTGCTCCACACTACAGCATTGGGCTCAGAGCTAGAATGCCCCCAAACAGCCACACTTGTTCAGAGGTGGAGCTTTCAGGACGTGCTTAGGCCATAGGGGCACCACAGTCATCAGTCAGTTAACCCGCTGAAGGGCTAGAGCTGAATGTGCCACCGAAGGGACTGGTAAGAGGAGGTGGGTCATGGTGGTATGCCCAGGAGAGATGCGTCTCCCTCCCCAGCTCCTCACTTCTCTCTTTTTCCTGACTGCCATGATATAAGCAACTTCTACCCAGGCCCTTCCACCATTCTATCTCAGCCTCAGAGCCAACCAACTCTGGACTTGTAACCACAAGCCTAAATAAATCTCTCCTCCTTTAAGTTGTGGGCACCGGGTTTCTTGTCTCCGAGACCCAAGAAAAGACTAAGACATATAGTCACCATGTGTCATGCCATATTCTGCTTCTCATTTGTAATTGGTCATCTCCTCCACCCTCAACAAGAGGTGCTTGATGAGGACCAAATGTTCGCCCTGCCATTCACTGGTGAATCCCTACCAGAGCCTGGCACACAGCAGACGGCCAATAAATATTCATTGATTGACTGATTCTTAATCAATCGATTGACTGATTAAAAGGATGCCTGGTATGTCAGACAAATTACTGAACCCGGAATCAGAGCTTGCATTCTAATTCTCCCTATGTCCTTTGCCCAAACAGGCTCTCTTTCAAAACCTTAGTCTCCACATCCATAAAATGGGCATTAAGACACCTGCCCAGGCTTGGAATCCATAGCAAAACATGGAAAGTAAAACAAGACACAGAAGGTTGTAAGAGCCAGGTCCAGGAGCTGTGGGATCTGAGAGTGGGGCGGGGCCTCACAGGTCGATGATTTCGTTGTCCTAAATCTGCAAAGACTCAGCTCAGAGTTCCTGAGGGGACTGCTTGACTCCTTCATTCGAGAGATTCCTTCCCAAGCCTGCCCTTCCCCCAGTGGTGAAGCAAGCTTGAGCTATCCTCCAAGAGAAGCCCCTCTCTTCCTGGATGGAGGACTTGTTGGGGAGCTAGGAGAGCAGAGAGGCCATACCCAAGTGGTGCCACCCACCTTGGAGAAGCGGGAGCTTTGGATGGTGGTGCTGCATTCCGAATACAGGACAGGGCTGATAACTGCCTGCACTCAAGGGGCTCAGGGCTTCACAGGAGCCCCTGCTCCACCCCTTCCTCTGGGAAGCTGCCCTCCACAAATCCCACCTCAGTGCATGCCGGGTAGAACCAATCACTTCTTCATCCGGGCCACCTGAACCTTGTCCAGTGTTCAGCCCTTAAAGAAAAATAAATCATTTGTGGAGCATCCGCTCTGCGTGAGGGACTCCCCAAGGGTGGGGAAAGAACGGTGAAGGGGTCAACAGTGTAGAGGCAATGGTGCGCCTCATGGAGCTGCCAAACACGACCAGCGTGCTTCCACAGCCTCTCAAGTCATGTCTGTTTCCCAAGCTGCACAGAGCTGGTCGAGGCCAGAAGTGCTCTCTGATTGTAGTCCCTCACTCTTTAGCGGTTCGACTTTCACGGACTCAGTGTTTCGCAGGGTTTCAAAAATATTAATATAGGTTATTTATCGCAAGCTTTTCACTGTATTGCTGGATTTTGCAGTACCATACAGTATATGTATGTTGTCAAAAGTATGTAGGTTTACGAGTTTAGAAAATGGTTAAGAGTATCAGAAGTGTTTTTAAAAGTGTGGGAAAGATTTATAAGAGTGTGGGAAGGGTTTATAAAGCCTTAAAATATATATAAATACTAAAATAAATATAACATCGCTACTTTGCTGATTTCCACTTATCGCGGGGGCGTTTCACCTCCGCTATAACTGAAAGACACTGTAGTCCTCTGCATGCGCTGTGCCCAGGGCTAGTTTATAACTGGAACAGACCATAAAGGTGCTTTTTTTTATTAAACCTCCATTACCTCCCAGCTCCCTGGTCACCGACATTCTTCCCCGAGACTTCTGGACGTGCCTTTCCCCACAGTTAAAGCACTAATGCCCAGGGAACGCCGCAGCTGCCATCTGATGGTCCGATTGGTTGGCATATCCTGATACATATTTAATGTTATCCTTTCCTGCACCTAGAGCCAGGTTTAGCTCCTGCCTGGTGTTTGTTGAGGGAAGGAAGAAAGATAAGAAGGAAGGAAAGAAAAGAGAAGCATAACCACTAAGACAACAATATGCAATGTATTTATTATTGAAAATGTCCTACTAATCGGTTTTAAAAACTGTCTCATTGCCATTTGTTTCTCAATAAAATTACTTTTTTAAATTAGAAAAAAGAAAAGAATTCTATCCCTAACCATTTTTCTGCTTATGTCTACTTCGATTTGCCGTTTAACCTTGTGCATTACCCCAGTGTAGTCCATAAATATATCACTCGGCATAGCCTGGGATCTTGTCAGACATGCAGGATCCCAGGCTAACCCAGACCTACTGAATGAAGCAAGATTTACAGTTTGACAAGATCTCAGGTGCTATGCGTGCTGATGGATAGAGGTGCAGTTCTCAGCACTGAGGAAAATGCCAGACCTGCTGACCTCCCAGGAGAGTGTGGGGCTGTCCAGGGGGAAGACTAACGTGAAACCATTTTGAATAGTGGAACATGCTGGGAGGATGAGCTAGACTGCTATGATTATTCTTACGTTTAATACTAGCCCTTGCAGGAAAACCACTTTATAGTTCTGTTTGTAAAACCTCATTAAATGCTACTCGAATGTGCTATTAAAAGTTATGTTCTAGTCCACTGAGTTTTGTAAACCCCAAGCCTTTTACAAAGATTGGAGCCTGGATTTGGGGACAGGAGTATGGGTCTTGCTTATGATGGTCACCATGGGCCTGATTGAAGGCAAATTTGTATCCCACAATACCCTGCCAACTGATTGATCCTGGGAAAGAAAGAGATGCCGGGAACCCAGTTCCTCAGAGAAAGGAAAAACTAAGTAGATGCAGAGGGTGGAAAAAGACAAGCCTGGGGTTTCACGCTGGTTGGCGGGCTTGCACTGCACGCCTGTGATCTTCTGCCTTTCAGCCTCTGCCAAGCCATGTGGAAGGAAAAGAGGGAGCAGAAGAGAAGGGAGCAGATGCTGGGGGGATTACCTCAGCCACAGGCTGGGCAGTGGGCCGCCCACAAGAGCCCTTCAGGGGAGCAGCCACAGACACAGCTGCAAGTCCCTGAGAGGGCTTTTGATGCTGCACTGGCCTGGTGCCCACAGCCAGGCCACCAGCCCCATCAGCTTCTGGCCCCAAGATAAAGGCTAAGAGTACACCAGGAAGATGCATCTTGGACACGAGAGAGGGGCAAGAGAAAGCGAACACCATGGTTAAAGCTGATAATTGACCAGGATGGCTGAGAAGACCATCCCCGAATGCACCTGAGGTACTGAGTTGCTCTCCACCCCAATCAGGTTGTCATGCTCACCAGGCTGTCCACACCCCTGCCCTGGATCGCACTGCCTCCTGCCAGCCCCACCCCTCAGCCCTTCCAAATTATAACACTGATGCTGAGCCAGTATCTACCCTCATTTGTATCACTTAATGTCATTCTCCAAGTCAGTCTCCAGACAGGGTGAGGATTAGACCTGAAAGACCCCATACTCTAGAGGGGAGACAGCCAAGGGCCACATGAAAGGGTAAATTCTACCTCTGTAGGGAGTACAGAGGACCCAGGAACACAGCCAAAGGAGATAGGGGAGCTCGTATTAAAGAGGTTTCCGGGGAGGATTTGAGGGACCAGCAGCTGAACCCTGCCAAAGAAGCTGTCAAAGAACACTGGGGCTGGGAAGGGACATAGCCACCCTGGAATCAGAGCTGAGCAGTTAATGTGGGAAGATGCCACTCTGCACAACCATCGGAATGTCATTGTAAAAGCTGGCGAGGGCTGAGGTATGTGTGCAGCCTGGCTCCCTGCTGGAGTTCAGAACCAAGAGCAGCTAAACTCAGGAACAACTAAGAGCCCTCTCTGAGCAACCTTCCACATGGTCTACATAAGACAGGAACCCATGCCCCAGTCTCAGAAGGGAAGGTTCAAGAATGCTCATTAGGCCATTAAACAGAGAGAAGAAATACAGTATGCATGGTGCATGGGCAGTTAGAGGCCATGAACTAGATTCTAGAGGGCCATGCATGCTATGGATGGATCCTAAAAAACATGTGCTAGTGAGAAAAAAATCAGAAACAGAAGGTGCTAAAGCAAAATGCCAATTACACAAATTAGAAACATACATAAAGAAAACAGCACCCTATATTTTTCAAAGAAATGTGTATTTCCAAGGTCATGCGCTAAACACACTAGAGTGGAGACCTGTAAGAAAGAGGGAAATGAAGGGATCGGAAAAATCTGGAAACCCAACAAACCAGGAGCAAGGCGTGGCAGGAAAAATGAGGATAATGAATAGCCTTCATGACAGCAATTTAATAAACTTGCTGCACCTACCCAAGATTTAAAAAAAAAAAGAAAGAGAGAAGATAGAGTTTGGGCTGAGACAACCAGAGGTGCTGGGACTCAGAGGCAACAGAGAAATCAGCAGAGGGGATATAGGACAGCCTGGCTGGAAAAGCAGGAGGGAAGAGGCCAGACCATCAAGGCTGTGAATCTGCACTTGGTCTCAGGTTCCCTGGGCACCCCCAGCAGGGTGTTCAAGCAGGACAGGATTGCTCAGAGTCGAGTCTTAGACATTCTCATAGAATCACAGATTCACAGGTGTGACCCTGACCTCCCCATACCCGTGTACACAGACCTAAGGACAGAAAGGTGGCCCTGGACCTCACTGCCTAAAAAGCTCTTCTATACTCAGAATCTTACTTGGTTCCCCCACAACAGCCACAAAAAGGGGCAGTGCCACACAGAGCCACGGCAAGTGCTGCTGTAGAGAGGTTTCCTGGCACTCAGGAAAGTGAAGCATCTCCCACTCTTTAGAAACAGCTCCGTGTGTTTTCCACAGGTTATAAAACCAAAGAAGCTCTGTCAAAGTTGAGCTGAGCCGGGCGTGGTGGCGCATGCTTGTAATCCCAGCACTCGGGAGGCTGAGGCAGGAGGATTGTTGTGAGTTCGAGACCAGCCTGAGCTACAAAGTGAGCTTAAAGCCAGCCTGAACTGCATAGCGAGACCCTGTCTCAAAAAGACAAAAAAAAAAAAAAAAAAAAAAAGTTGAGCTGAATTAAAATGTGTCAAGTTTAATTGAGCTAATTAGGTTTAAATTACTCTGCATTATGCTCAGTCGAACCCGTTCATTCATTGAAAACAGCGTTTTTTTAAAGGGCCTACTTCATGTGCCAGCTGTGGGCCACACAGCTGTGTGTGAGATAGCACTGACCTACTCAAGCTAATGGTGTAGCAGGAGAGACCGATGGAAACCTTCCCTCGGATCTCACACTATGCTAGCCACACAGGCCTTCCTGTCTGTGGAACACACCTGCCTCATAGCTGCCTCAGGGCCTTTGCCTACATCATTAGAGTAGCTGTCATCACTTTTTTCAAGTTCTCTGCTCAAATATCATCTCTTCAGGGAATGGTTTTATGGCCTCTGCACTTGTCAGTGGCCTCCGGCACTACCAACCCACCTTCCCCCCACCTTTCTCTGCCCTGTTACTCTGCTGAGTTTGCACTGCATTTATTACTGCCCAGAGGTAAGGCCATATGTACATTTGTTTATACAATCTTATTTTATTTCTGTCTTCAGTGTAAGCTCAAGCACAATAGATACTACACTTACAGCACCAGAATTCCTGACACATAACTGAATACATGTAGGAAATGTTTACAGGTTGGATTAATGATATATAAAAAATACTATAGTATTCAATAAACTAAGACCAGTGAGTTGACTTAGAATTGAGTAATATTGGTCTAGAAAGGGTTCATTCAATAATTTAATATATGTCTACTGACAATATAGCAGACACAGCTTTATGGCCTCACAAAGCACATATTTCAAGGAGAGTTGGTGGGTTAAGATAAATTAAACCAAAAGTAGAAAACTAGTTGAGCATGGGTGGAACTAGGTTGATTCCAGTGGGAACCATGCCTTGTTTGGGGCTGGGCTGGAGTAGCCCAAGAAGTTCAGGGTCAGCCATCACCCGGAAGCCTTGGACTAAGGTGAGCGGAGCTGCAGTGGGTGCAGGTGAATGAAATTATGACGGGTTGGGCTAGGCTGGGTGGTACCACTGAAGGCAGGCTGAATGGAGAGAACTAAACTGTATCAAGTTGAAAGTGCCTTTCATGCTATAAGAAGGGTCTGATTTTTACCTGAGCTGGATAGACATCCAGTAGGCTGAACCAGGTTGATTTTGATTGGACTAAGTCTGATAAGTTAGGACGGAATTAAACAGGGCTTCGCTGAACTAGATTGAGGGAGAGATTTTATGCTAAGTTTCTGAATTGTGTCAGCTTGGATCCTGCAGAGGTGCATTGCTTTGAGCAGAGCTGGGTGGATTCAGATGAAAGCAGGAACTGTACCTGGGCTGACCTGATCTAACCCACTGAGTTCAGTGGGTCTGTACTGAACCAGGCCATTCAGACCAGCAGGAACCTGAAACAATGCAACCAGCAATAGAGCACAGACTCAGGTAGCTCAGAGTAAAATCCGGCACCCTCACCTTCAGGGTTCTCTGGGACTTGCCACAGACCTCAGAGGGCCACCTTCCTTCCCAGATGTGGGCTGGAGGAGCTCACATCTTCCAGCTACTCATCCCCAAACCATTTGCCACCTTTCTTAGACACTTTGGCAAGTTCCAGGAAGGTCTCCAGCCCAGATGCCTGTGTCATCCCCGAAGGGTCTTCCTGTTCACAGGCAGAGGCCACAGGCTATGCAACACACATCTCCTGTTTCCCCTCCAGCTCCCTGATAGCTATCTGCTTCGAGACCAGCGCTGTCAGGACACCAGTTTCAAGGGCAGTGCTCAGTCTTCCTAGCCATGTAAAGAGCACAGCAGGTTGCATGCAGTGGTCCCCAGTCCCTTGGTACCAAAAGGACCTTGGAACATAGATTACCCTTGGTGTCTGACTCCAAGGTGCCAGCAGCAGTGCCTTATAACCAGTCAACCCAAGTCATGCTCTTTTCCAAATTGGTCCTGAATGAAATCAGGTTCTGCCAAAAACAAAAAAATCTTTTTCTTTTTTCTTTTTCTTTTTTTTTTCTTTTTTGACAGAACCAGGGATAGGAAGCACTTATTCCCTGAGCCATCTCTCCATCCCCTCAATTCTTTTTTTTAAACTACGGTTTGAACTTGGAACCTTGCACTTGCCAGGCATGTGCTTATGCTACTGAGCTATCTCCCCAGCCCATGAATTAAATCACAGCCATACCTATGAGGACTTGAAGGCTAGGAGGACCTCTCCAAAGCCCCCATCTCCTGCCAACCACAAGCCACCCTCAAAGCCAGAGTGAGCTAAAGGCTGGGTTCTCCAGCCCTCAGCCTCTACAACCATCTTTACATCCTCTTGTCACTGCTTCTCACCTACACCAGGCCTTGACAGAACCCCCATCTATTCTAAGTACTCAGCAGATAACTTTTACCTCTTCAACTCCCTGTTTAGAGCTCTCCACTGCCCTTACATTTCCTCCTTCCCTTTGCATGACCAACTCCTATATAGCTTTCAAACCTCAAATAGCAGTCCTTGTCTCAGGAATGACTTCCCTGACTTCCCCCCACTCTCCTGAGTCTCACAGCACTCTGAACCTCCCCCTTGCAGTATGCATCATCATGTCAACTACTGGGTATTTTTCTCTCCCTTTAGAAGGTAAGCTCTGCAAGGCTTGTCTCTATTGCTACGCCAGCACTTCATAAACTGTAGGTACCCAAGTAGTATTGATGTGTATATGAATTAGTGCAGTACACCCACAATTGACAGATGGCATGAAGTAGGTGAAGAGAGACACTCCGGTTCACTTATAAGAATTGGTGGCTAAGTGAGGACTAGAACTCAGAGCCCCCTTTCCAACTGTTCAGCTGAGAGACCAATTCCTCCCCCACATCTGGACAAGCCACTGTAACCTCCAAGCGTCAAAGCAGAGGCTGGTATGAATTATGGCTCCCTACCTCCCAGCTCGTTCACTCATCTCTGAAAGACTCTCTTCCCTGAGATCGCTGCCAAGGGCAGGCCAGGAAACTCCTCCCAGCCCTAACTCCTGGCATCTACCATCAAAGCCCCGCCTGATTACCCACGTAGCAGGATAGGCCTGAGGTGGGAAGTAAGGAACCTTATGTGCATCCGAACCAACTGGCAGTTCACACTGAGCCTTGAGCTGCCAATGGGACAGTTCAGCAGCAGCCCTAGGACCCTCCCCGCCTCCTCTCACCATGTGGAGGCATCCACTCAGTATGTCACAGGACTTCAGGGCATTTTGTCATCATAAGAACATCTGGAAGTAGATACTACTATTATGCCCCTTATACAGATGAGGAAACTGACACTCAGAGAGTTCATGTTATGTGCCCAGAATCACACAGCAAACAGAAACAGGATAAGATCTGTGTGACAGCAATGACAGCACACTGGGCCTCTGGGTGCCTACTCTCGACCTGTCTCTCCTGGGAATGGCACCAGGCCTCATGCACAGTCACTCTCACAGATGTTTGGGCATTGCTGTCCTTGAACCAGCAGGCTGTATGAACATCTCCAGGTAACACAATAGCAGAGAGAAACCTGAGCAGCCAAGGGTCAGAACTCAAGCCCCAGAGCAAACTTTGCATGCAAACACACACACACACACACACACACACACACACACACACACCTTTCAGCCAGAGCAGAGCCGGCTGCCCTGCTTTGCCATGTAAGCAGATCCGAACAGCAGACTCTGCTGCTGACAGCCATCTGAGGAGCACGACTGCCCACACTGCCCCTCAGGATGAAGACTTCCCTGAGCGCAGCAGTAAGAAAACCTCCCTGCTCCTCCCTTTCTGGCCAGAGTGGGACTTTCAACCAACCTGGAGGTGTGGCTTCACCTGAACAGAGAGGCACAGGCCAGGGTGGACAAGGCCCAGAGGGAGCCTGGGGAGCCCACGGCAGGGCTAATCCAGGGGGAGAGAGGGGCTGGAGGTAGAAGAGAAGGTTCTAGCCTCACACACCCCCAAGCAGAGAGGCACTTTGTGAAAGAACCAAGCAGGGGCTGGGAGTATAGTTCAGCAGCACATGCTCCTGTCTGGCAAGTGTAAGGTCCTGAGTTCAATCACCAGAACAGAAAAAAAAAAAAAAAAAAAAAAAAAAAAAAAAAAAAAAAAAAAAAAAAAAAAAAAAGAACCAAACAAGACTAAAAATGTCAGTGTCATGAAAGACTAGAAAATTAAAGGAGGCTAAAGAGATAAGACGGCCAAATAAAATGTTATAGAAGACATTATTTAGAAACCTGAGAAAAATCTGAATGTGTGGTATCAAAGTTAAAATTATAAACCAACCACACTGTGGTTAGGACAATGTCCTTTTTGACAGACACAGGATGAGATTGGAGGAGAGGTTTTTGTTACCTGTTCACACTGAGACGTAAGGAAAAAGGAAGGTGGGTGGGAGGGAAAGAAGAGAGACATATAAGGGATTAATGGATCTAGATGAAGGGCATGAGGAAGTGTTGCATGATTCTTACAAATTTTCTATTCTTTGAAATTTTTCAAAATCAAAAGCAAGGAGAGAGTGATCTCACTTGATTGAGAATAAGAGAAGGTGCCCTGAGCAGATGTAGGAATGGAGATGGGGCAGGTGGGGTCCAATGGAGCCCAACCTCCCCTGAGAAAAGGGGAAGGGGAGGGAGTCTCTTGCAGCAGGCAGGGGGCCTTCAAATCTAGGAAGGAGGCCAGCATTGATCCCTAGCACCAGGGGTAAAAGAGAGGAAAGGGACTCATGAAGCAATAACATGAGTGGGATGGTCTTAAAGAAAAGAAAGAGCTGGGCGTGGTGGCACAGGCTGGCAATTTCAGCACTCTGGAGGAGTGGATCACAAATTTAAATCCAGCCTGGGCAACTTTGATTTGGTGAGATCCTGTCTCAAAATAAAGAAAAAAAGGGGCTGGGGATGTGTCTCAGTGTGAAGACCTCCAATCCCCAGTACAAGAAGAAGGAAGAAGAAGAGGAGGAGCAGGAGAAGGAGGAGATGAAGGAGGAGGAGGAGGAAGAAAAGAAGGGGAAGAGGAGCAGGGGAAAGGGAGGAGGAAGAGGGAAAGGGGAGGAAGAGGAGAAGAAGGAGGAAGAAGAAGGAGGAGGAAGAAGGAGGAGGAGGTGGAGGAGGAGGAGAACAAGAAACCTCGTATCTTCCTGGAAGCTGTACACAAGCCAGGAGGTACAGGTTCACAGGCTTGAGTCCTAGCACATCCCCACTGCCAGCACTTTGGGCGTATGCAAGTCAAATGGAGTGTGACGAAGCAGAGATGGACTGCGGATGAGTCTGGCCAGGACCCACCTGTACCCCACCACTCATGGCCTCTTTCTTCATCCATGAAGGATGAGCGAGAGCCATGCCTACTTTTTTGGACTGGTATGTGAGAAGCACTCAGAAAGGGACGGGAAGCATCCCTGTTGGACTCCTACTCCTGCTGCTGCTCTTCTGTGAAATGGATCACACATTCCCAGCTCTAAGTGCCAGTGCCTCTGGCTCAAGGCAGCTATGACTAACACCGACTAAAAACACTGTCCTGAAGAAAGACAAAAAACAAAATAACTAGTTAAAAATTTATACCATTGAAAAAGATAAAGGAGGTGAGAAAGAGGGGTGTGGGGCAGGAGTAGGGCGTTCCATCTGAAGTCTGCCATCCAGGAAAAGCTGCACGGGAAAGGAGACATTTGGGCAAAAACATAAGAGGTCGGAGGAAGGCTGTGCAGTCCAAGGAAACTGTCCCAGGCATAGGGGATAGAAGGGACAAGTTTTCCCAGGTATGGAGCCGGGCGTTGTGGCACATGCCTATAATCCCAGCACTTGGGAGGCTGAGGCTGGAGGACTGTTGTGAGTTTGAGACCAGCCTGAGCTACAAAGTGAGCATAAGGCCAGCCTGAACTGCATAGTGAGACCCTGTCTCGAAAAGACCAAAAAAAAAAAAAGTTTTCCCAGGTAGGAAGAGGACAGATATGGTAGAGGAGTGGCCGGAGGTTAGGTGTGAGTAGGACAGCAAGCAGAAAGCAAGGGTGAAGGGCGTGGGGACGGCAAGGTGGGTCTGGCCAGACGCTGAAGGATTGCTTTGGCTCCACGGGCCACAGCAGAGAGGACAAAAGCGTAGGAATCGGGACATTCATTGTGGAGTCATGAGGGTGACGTCTAGACTTCCAGCAGCAGCAGCCGAAGCTGAAAATTTAATGGATGGTTGTCCTGGTTTAAATATGAAGTGCTCCCGAACACCACTCCAACAGCCCGAGAAACAACACCAAGAATCAACACAGGGGACTCCATCAAGTTAAGAAGCTTCTGCACAGCGAAGGAAACAGTGGACAGCGTGAAGAGACAACCTACACTCAGTGGGAGGGCAGGTTGCCAGCTGCTATTCCGACAGACTAACGTTTAGAACTAATATTAGAATAAAGAATTAAAAACAAATTAACCCACAAAAACACCAACAAACCAATGACAACATGGGCTAATGAACTGAAATGACACTTCTCAAAAGAAAAAGTGCAAATGGCCAACGAGCCCATGAAACCCACGCTCGTCATCATTAGCCAGTGGGGAAATGCACATTAAAGCTATCAGGTTCCTTCTTGCTCCAGTCAAAACGGTCATCACATGCACAAAAATAGCCCACAAATGCTGGTGACGTTGTCGCAGTAGAGGAACCTTTCTACATTGTTGATGGAAATATAAACTGCTACAGCCAACACAGAAATAACTATGGAGAGTTGAGGCCTCAAAAAAAGTAAAATTAAAATTTTACTTGATCTAGCCCTACACCCTTTCTGGATATCTTCCCAAATGAGCTGAAGACGCTGTACCATAGTGATACATGCATACCCGTGTGTAAAGCAGCACAGTTCAAAAACAGCTAAACTCTGGGAACAGAGCCTATCAATGGATGAACAGATAAAATACACACAATGGAATTTTATTCAGCCGTAAAGAATAATAAATTCATGTCATTTGCAGGGAAACGGGTGGCTCTTGAGACCATAATGTTAAGTGAAATAAGTCAGGCACAGAAAGTTAAATGTGGAATGGTTTCTGTTCCATGAAAAACCCAGAATATAAATAAAGACTAAAATAAAGGCAGACTTCTCGGAGCAGGGAAGGGGTGAAGGGAAAGGAAAGGGGGATGTGTACAACATGTGCTGCAAACAACCAAAACACTTTAAGAAGAAGTGTGCCCCAACTCTCATGTATTCAGAGATGGAGCCCAGAGGTGGAACCAAGTCATGGATCACTGGTCATGAGCACCCCAACCTCATCAGCGGGATAATCCATTGAGGACTTCGCAGCTGAGTGGGTGCTAGGCAGTGGGGCTGCGTGGAAGGAGTCAGTCCCTGGGAATGTGCTTTGAAGGGTCTGTCCTGTCCCCAGTCTCTCCCTCCCTCTTCCCTCTCTCTCTCTCTCTCTCCCTCCTTTGCTCCCTTTCTCTCTCCCTCTCCCTTCTCTTTCCCTCTTCCCTCTCACTCTCCCCTCTCTGTGCTTCCTGGCTGATATGAGCTGAGCAGCTTTCCTGGGCCAGACCCTTCCACCATGCTACTTCCGACTTGGAACAGGCCAACCATGGACTGAAGCCATGAGCTAAAACAAATCTCTCCTCCTTTAAATTGTGTTTATAAGGTGTTTTGTCCCAGCAATGGAAAACTGACAGATACAGTGGTGAATAATTCTTTTTTGTTCTTTTTTTTCCTAGGGCTGGGAGATAGCTCAGTAGAATAAGTGCTTTCCTAGTCAGTGCAAGGGCCTGAGTTCAATCCCTGGTTCCACCAAAAAAAAAAAAAAAAAAAAAAAGATTTTTTTTTTTTCTAGTCAAAGGCCTCCTCAGTACATTGCCCAGGCTGGCCTTGAACTCCTGGCTCAAGCAATCATCATGCCTCCGCTTCCCCAGTAGTTAGGGCTACAGGGGATACCACCACAGCTAGCTTGATCTTGAGTACATCGTGGGAGGTAGAATCAGCAGTTTTGTCACAAGAAGTCATAGAATTCCTCTCCCTCATGCCCACAGTCTAGAAAAATGAGTACAGAGGGTCTTGAGGTTATGTCACGAGCCATGGCCTGGGCCCCAGCAGTAGACATTCAGTAAATGGCCCTTAGGACTCATGTGTGACAGCATGGAAAGCTACAGCCTTCCATGAAAGCCTCTATAGTGCAGCCACGTAAAAGCAGGGTCTCCCCAGAGCCTCAGGCCCCTCCCCACCACTCCCTGCCCGGATGGGCCCGCAGAGGCCACAGGTTACGGAGAGGGAGCTCACACCCCGGCAAAGATTGATGCCTTTTAAACAGACCCAGAGCGAGAAGGACAGAGAAAGTCAATATTTGTCTGAGCAAGCCAAACAGGCAGGCTCGCCCAGGAATGTGAGGGAGGGAGGGAGGCCCAGTGCCCAGAGAACATTATTTCAACAGACAGATATTTGGAAACCGTCGCTGTCCTGGCAGTGGGGGAAGGGGCAATTCCTACAGCCTTCCTCCTGCCCAGGGACGATGGGCCCAGGCCAGGTGGTGTGGGGACGGACAATCAAGTGGGGAGGCCAATCTCAATCATCAGCAAAAGAGCAGACTGCCAATTCCCTGTACTGGAAATACATGGAGGGTCAGTGAGGGAAAGAAATTTTCCCCACGACATGCAGGTTCAGTCCTCCTGCGGCTCTTCCCATCCTCCAGGTTGACCTGCTGCCTGCTCTGTATGGCTCTGCACCGTCCCCAGCCTTCCGATCTATGCAGCCTCATCTTGCCTCACCACCGAGCTGAGCATTTATGGCCTCCAACACGCCCAGCGCTATGATGGTTCTCAGCACCATGCTTTGCACATCCTGTTCTTCTCAAGACACACCTTCTGATAACTGCAACTCATTCTTCAAAACCTGGTTCAAGGTTCACCTGTACCCAGAGGCTTCTTGCTTTGAGGTTAAAAGCTTGTGACCCGAGACCATGGTCCCTGGGTGGCAGTCCTTGGCTAGAAGACTTCAAGCAGGTTCTCCCGGCTTCATAAACCCCAGTTTTCTCATCTGTAAGATATCATGGCAGGGCGGAATGTTGTTTCCCATGCTAGACTACCACTTACCTCCTTCCCACAGTTCGTGGATATAATACTCTGTACAACTAAAGGTATTTTGTAGGTATCATTTGGTTAGGAGTCTTGAAATGGGAGGATCATCTAGATTCCCTACCATGTCACTCTAAGGGTCCCTTAAGAGGTAGTCAGGAAGGTCACAATGTGAATGGGAGCTGTGATGGCAGAAGCAGAGATGGGAGAATGCAGGGGTCATGAACTAGGAGGTGCCAGCTCTGAAAGCAGAAGTATGGGGAGAGTGGCTTCTCCCCTCAACACTGTGTTGACCCTAGTCTAGTGGGACTTGGTTCAGACTCTGACATCAAGAACTGTAAGGTGATGGACTTCTGTTATTTAAAACTACAAGTATTGTAGTGATTTGTTTGTGTGGCCGTGGGAAACTAATTCCATTGAGTCCCATCTCCAGGGTTCTTGTAAGAACTCGTTACACTACACACAAAGAGCCCTCAAGGTTGTAGCAGAAGTGGTCAAAGGACTCAAGAGGTTCAAGCTGTCCCCACCGGTGCTGTCATAGTCCTGACCCCTTCACAGTCCCCGACAACTTGGCCTTTAATTGCCTTTTATATGCTGCCCATCCCTCCAGGCTGAGAGCAGTTTGGGGGCAGGTGCACAGTATTATGTTAGTCTTGGTATAATCAAGTCCAGCCACTTAGCAAGTACTATGTAAATGTGGACTACATGAGCAAGTGTTGGTATTTGTCTATGTCCAATGCAGGCTTAATCATGCAATTGAGTGCAGTACAATCCCAGAGACAGCGTAATGAACTCTAGAACCCATAGGACCAGACCTTAGAATCCAAGTGCCAGAAGAGGTTGGAAATGCTAGGTCTGGCGGGGCAGACAGGTGGATGAATGCCCATCACCCAGTTGGTCTTGTCTGCACTGTAGACTTCCAGGCAGCTTTTGCTTGCTGACACTGTGAGAGGCCAAAGTTCCTGGGCAGTGCCCCGAGAGAGGACTTACTGCCTCTAGATTCAGGTTCCCACATCTGGCTGCTGCCTCCAGGTCAGAGGTGAGATGCTAGTAAAGATGGCACATGTGGTCAGCAGGTCTAGTCACAGATCATAGTGGTAAGGAAGCAGATGATCACCATCCAGGGCCACTATTATGTGCCAGAGATGGTGTGGATCGTTTACTTCATCATTTTATTTCATGACCAAGTGTTTATTTATTTTTTGTTTTGTTTTGTTTTTGGCAGAACTGGGGATTGAACTCAGACCCTTGTACTTGCCAGGGAAGCGCTTATTCTACTGAGCCATCTCCAAGTGTTTATTGATGCTTGAGTTTTCCAAGGAAGAAATTGAAATTCAAACCAGTTATGTAATTTGTCCCAGATCACACAGCTCACCAGTAATTCATGAAGATCCAAAGACTTCCCCATGTGTCCCAGAGCCAATTCTCATCCTCTCCAGCCTCCACTACCTCATAAGCTTCCAGAGGCTCATGGTTTTCATCTCCTATAAAACCTACGTGGACTTTGAGACAGCCTGATGTACTTGTCTATGTCCCTTCTAGAGTCATTCAGTAAACATTTGTCGAATCCCTTCTAGATCAGGACTTTTGCTGTCTGCACTGGGCACAGGGAGGTGGTCTGGCCCAGACAGAAGACATTCCCTGGTCAATCACAATACATAGTAAGGATCAGAACAGTGGGATGTGGAGGTCATGAAGACTCAGGCGTAGCCACTAAAACCTGACAGGCCTCAGAAAGAAGTGCTTGGTAACAGATAAATACATAAAGGGCAGGGGAGTGAAAGGGGGTGTACTAAGCCTAAGAAACAAGACACACAAAGGCCCAGAGGCAAGAGTGGGTATGCTCAGGAAAACATAGGCCACTTGGGGTGGCTGAAGGTGGTGGGCCACAGACAGCTGGGGCAGGAGCAGAGCCAGACACAGACTACAGAGCAGAGCATGCCCTAGAGGCCAAGTGTGTAGCATGCCAAAGGCGTAAGGAGGGGAAGTGCTTGGCCAGGGTTCTAAAATAATACCACCACCACCTAGCATGTACCCTGTCCTTGAGCTCAGCCATCTTCTGATACCCTACATGGATTCCTCATTCACTTATGTCATTAACATTATATAACATGCCCAGTTTACAGATGAGGAAACTACAGCACAGTGAGGGTCTACTCAAGACTGTATAACCACTGAGTGGCAGAAATGAGATTTGAACCCATCTGATCTGGCTTCAGAGTCCAGGTGCTCATCCCAGCTGAGCTCTTCTAAGAGGCAGGATGTTAAACATGTGTAAATGACCTCAGAGCTCCCCACAGGGTGGAACAAAGAGGAGGGGTCCAGGAATTCTGGGCCTGGCTGCCCAGCAAGGAGGTCTGGCTGCAGAACAGGAATCCTGCTCTCAAAGCTGCTTTGGACACAAGGTCAACCACATACAACCCATCACCCTTGGAAGGCAGCCCCTGGTGTGCTGCTGCTTCCGAAAGCCCTTCTCCCCACACCCCACCCACCCACAGCGCTGCTGCGAGCTCTGGGGCATTGCCTTATCATCTGCCCAGATTTCTCAGGGCTTGCTCTGAGTTTGTGAAAGGTAGGCCTTTCCGCTTTGCAGCTGATCCTATCTCCCCGTGTGTTTCCCATTAGCAGAGCAATTGGCACTCATCTATTTGCATAAGCTCGGAGGAGGCCCCCACACCAAGCAAGCCCCGGAATCTGCTTGTCTGGAAAGCAACATAAAACTTCTTGGAGGCCACTTGTCCTTTCTATGCACCTCAGTCTCCCCCATTTTCTTTTTTTTGTTTTGTTTTGTTTTGTTTTTTTTGGTGGAACCGGGGATTGAACTCAGGCCACTTGCCAGGGAAGCGCCTTTTCCACTGAGCCATCTCCCCGGCCCCTCCCCCATTTTCAAGTGGAGCTAATGATGCCATACACTCCACCGAGCCATTGCAAAGGTCACGTCAGGTGTACTCAGCGAAGCACCGTACACCAAGGACCAACAGCCTGGTCCTCCTGCCATGCCACACGTCATCACAGTTAGAGGAAACATCCCACTTTCCAGCTCCGTCTGAGCCGTTCTTCAGGGGATTAATAATAATTTGTTGACAAATAAAATGTTATATGTATTAAAGGGGGAATTGTGGTGGGGTTTGTTATTGTTGCTGTTATTTTTATTTATTTTTTTTTATTTTGTTTTATTTTGTTTTTGCAGTACTGGGAATTCAGCTCAGGACCTTGCACGTGCCAGGCAAGCGCTTATTCTACTGAGCTACCTCCCCGGCCCATGTGGTATTTTAAACTATACACACAGTGCTGGGCCTCATGGGACACACCTGTGATCCCAGCACTGAGGACACTGAGGCAGGAGGGGTACTGCGGGTCAAAGGCAGGCAGCCTTGGACACAATGGTAAGTTCAAGGTCAGCTAGGATGAATAGCGACTGCCAAACCCAAACATGAACAAATAAATTAAACAGACACATGGTGAAATGATTACCACACTCAAGCCAATTAGTGTATCCATCCCTTACATGGCGACCATTTGGGTAAGAACGTTGAACATCTACCATCCCCGCAAACATCGAGTACATAGTGTAGAATTATTACCCCAAGTAATAATTACCATGCTGTGGACCGCACCCCCAGAGCATGCCCTTCCTGCGTAAGTGCACCTTGGTACCCTCTGACCAACTCCTTCCGGCTTCCCTCCCACTTAGCGCTCTGGAGCCCCCACTTCCACTTCCCAATTAAACACCCCTACATTCTATATCTAAGACCATGCAATGTTGTCCTTCTGCGCCTGGCTTACTTTAGTTAGCTTAATGTCCTCCAGACTCACCTATGTTGTCACAAATGGAAGCACTGCTTTTTTTTTTTTGTCTTTTTGAGACAGGGTCTCACTATGCAGTTCAGGCTGGCCTTAAGCTCACTTTGTAGCTCAGGCTGGTCTTGAACTCACAACAATCCTCCTGCCTCAGCCTCCCGAGTGCTGGGATTACAGGCATGTGCCACCACGCCCGGCTCAGCACTGCTTTCTTTTTTAAATAATAAACAGTGCTTGCTGGCCTGCATGTGTGTGTGCTTATGTGTGTGCCCCATTTTCTTTGTTCATTCATCCCTAGACAATTAGGTCATTGTGAATAACGCCACAGCAAACACGGGAGTACAGTTATCTTTTCGAGTTGCTCATGCCACTTCCTCGGTCTGTGTCCTCAGATGTAGGATTTCCGGGCCTGCTGCAGCTGCCCTAAACAGCAGCAGGCGTGAGTGAACCGGTCGTGCTCATGGCAGGACTCAGGAATCACTGGTTCCTGGCAGGCTTTGAGCCAGGAGATTTCATGGTGCTTGGTGACATTTTCTCATCTAATTCTTATAATTGTCCCCATTTTGCAGATGGAAAAACTGTACAGTGTGGAGCTGTGAGGTCCCTTCATGTTCCTTTGGAACCAGGCATACCTGGTGCACAAGCCTGTGTTTCTCTACCGGACTGTGTCACCCTCCTACTCAGCCTACCCGGGCCCAGGACTCCTCTGCACTGAAACAATCTGCCCTTTTGGAGCTGCCTCCCACTCCACTCCTGAGATACACCAGTCAAACTGGAGAAAGTGAAAACAGACACAAACAAGAGCCAGCAGTTATGAGACTCTTGCTAGATGACCACGTTCTCATGAACTGAATCCTCACAGGAAAGACATCCCCGTGTTCGAGGTGACGAGAGAGAAACCCCAGGTTATATACGGGGCAGATTCAGGGTTTGAACCTGAGATTCTAGACTTTGTGCCCTTAACCTTAACCCGTACACCCAATACTGAAGATACTGAGAGGGAAGACATGTTCTCTGTCTCTGTCTCTGTCTCTGTCTCTCCCTCTCTTCCTCCCTCCCCCCTCCCTTCTTTTTTCCCTCTCTTTTTCCCTCTCTCTCACTTTCCTCAGTGACCCAGGACACTGGACCTGTTCTGGCCCAGCCCACCTACCTTAGTGGATCCCAGATGTTGGTAAATAAGAGAGGGAGGTATATGCCTGAGTTCCAAAGGTCATGTTCTCAGGCACTGCTTTGGAAGGGGCCACCTCCTTGAACAGGGGTGGTGGGCGGCCTCAGGGGCTATTTCCCTATCGGGGCTTGTTGCTATTTAAACACCATGGGCCACAGATCATGCTCAAGATATGAAAATTTGCTGCTGCTTCCAAGCCCTCACCCCTCAGCAAGGTCCATCTGCTACCCTTTAGAGGGGATTCAGTAGCCCTGGCTGAATTTTTGGGAAACTGTGTAAGAGGACCTGTGCCATCTTGCCACCCAGCAGGCATGTATCTCCAGTGTCCAGGCTGTCTGGGAGGTCAGAGAAACCCTCAGGCCTCTCAGTGTCCTCCTTTGCTCCCATCCTGGGTGTCTTGCCCTGGCTTCTCTTCTCTAGGGGCTACCTGGAGCGAGTATCCTGACCCTCCAGGCACCCCACTGGCCCTCAGAATGTATCCCATCCATCCAGGGCCAGGACCCTGCAGCCTCCCACCCCCTGCTCAGCCTCCCAGCTGCTTCTGGACTTGGGGCTCACCTAGAAGCCAATCACAGTAGCTGCACCTGTAGAAGCCTTTGTTGGTGACGGTGCCACTCTAAGCTTCTGCTTCCACAGCTGGAATTCCTGACAGCGCTGATGCGGCTGGATAGACACGGCCTTGTCTATTCCAGCAGACCAGTAAAGAAGAGCGGAGGGAAAGAAACCATTCTGCAGTCATGAACACAGCCACTTGCCAGGAGAGCAGCCCCTCAGAGCTCAGCCCAGACGCCCAGGCTCCACTGTCTCTTGTGTTGCCCTGTTCCTCGGGTCACAGCCTGCCAGACAAAAAAAGCCAAGAAATTAAACAAAGGTCAGAACCACAGCACGTGAATTCTGTACCCGGCTTCCTGCACAACCTTGGAAAAGCACAAATGTCCCTGAGCCCCTCTAAAATGAGGGGTTGAGGGGCCGGGGAGATAGCTCAGTGGAATAAGTGCTTGCCTGCCAAGCACAAGGTCCTGAGTTCAATCCCTGGTATCCCAAAAAAAAAAAAAAAAAAAAAAAAAAAAAAAAAAAAAAAAAAAAAAAAAAAAAAAAAAAAAAAAAAAAAAAAAAAGCAAAACAAAAATAAAATAAAATGAGGGTTGGCCTCTGCACACACCGAGAACTGACCTTCTAGATGTCTACAGCTGCTCCTCTCTTCTTGGAGGTGCATCTCTACTGACCAGGCACCATCACCAAGATGTTCGCACTCCTCCTCCTCCTGTGTCTTACTGCCATCTGCCCTCCCTGTGTCCCTCTTGATAATAAAAAGCAGAGGCTTAACCCTGGAACAGGCTTGGAGGAGATCCACAGGACGTGGATCTGCTGGGGGCCGACCTGCTGGCAGGAAGCCCCACCTCTGAGCCAAGCAATTGTCCCCTTAATTGAAGACATACCCGGGGCTGTGCAGCGGGCCAGTGCAGACTGACTCATTTGCACTTGGACCACGAGCCAGGCTGAGCAAGAAGCCTGCTCCCTGGCTCACGGGAAGAGTGAACCTTTTAATGGAAATGACTTGAGCTTTTCTCTCCTCAGGAAAGCATTTTTTTTTTTGAGTAAACAAAAGAGCTTAGCCAAGTTAGGGATTGAGCTGTAAACTCCAAAGCAAAAAGCACAAGCCCCATTCCAGCCTCCATCACTGGGCTCCCCTCTTCTGTGGAGTGCAGACTCTGGGGCAGGGGACAAAGGGACAGAATTCCTCAGCCAGGCTGCAGCTGCACAAGCAGAAGCCCTGAGCTGCTCCAGAAGATAGTGGGCCAAGACAGACAGACACCACCCACTCCTTCTTAAGGCACCCCTTCCTCAGCCACTCCTTCCCACACTTCTGCTATTGGAGTCCTGCACCTCCTAATTGCTGTGTCTCATCTAGAGAGGCCTCTGGCTCCCATCTCCTGGGACCCCTGAGCTCATCACCAGTGAGCACGCCATGTGCCTCCCCAGGCTTCCTCACGGGCCTGCCAGTCACCTCAACCCCACTCTTCCCTTTCCCTTACACCCTTCCACATTGGCCTGTCAATTCCAGCTCCAGTGGACTCCCAAGTCCACACCCCCCTCTACTTCCACAGTGCCACCTGTGCATGAGTAACCATCGCCTCTCACCCAGCACACCGCAGTCCACCCTTCTCCCAGCTGCTAAGTAATTGCTCCAAAGCCAAGTCTGACTCAGCCCCATGCTTCTTACCTTGCCAAGCCTCCCCACCAGCCTGCAAGAAGAGATGAAGCAGGATCAAGGCTGGACTCTCCATCTTTCCTGACACATACTGTGATCCCCCAGTCCAGGTTGCCACCTGCCCTTGTGCACTTTCCATGTCCTCTTCCTTCCACCAGGAAGGCTTTCTCCCTCCCTACTTGGGTTACTCCCAGCACCTATCTACACTCAGCTCAGGCACTGCCCCCGGGCAGACCATCTCAATGCCTAGGCAGGGAGAATCTTTCCCATTCAAGTGGAGCCCAGGAGTTGCCCTGCCAGGCACATGCTCTTGCATGTGTATGTTTGATCCCTCGACACATTCTCAGAGCTCAGCAAGACTAGAAACTAGTGAGCATTAAGGATGGTTTAAGCTGGACAGAGGAGCACATGCCTGTTGTCCCAGCTATTCAGGAAACAGAGAAAGGAAGATTGTTTGAGCTCAAGAGTTTATAGCCAGCCTGGACAACACAGTAAGACCCTGGTGGGAAGGGAAGAGGAAGAAAGGGGTGCAGAGGAAGGAAGCAAAATAAAAGGCTGACTGAACTGAGCTTAATATTGTCAGGACACTGTAAGAAAAAGATATAGGAGCTGAGAAGTTTGTATGTTGAATCCAGAAAGATCCAATGAGCTCTGTATGCCCTGCTCTGTGCCACAGTATCAGTTACTTTAACAATATTCCTGAATTTAGAAATGGCATCAGTCAGCTAGCACAGAACCTGAGTGAGTGAATGGATGGGTGGATGGGCTGCTAGAGGGAAATTTCAGTAAACCACTAACTGCAAGCGTGATCAATGTTGAAATCTCTCTAGAGGTCAAGGTCAGATAAGATAGTGCATGCCTGTAATCTCAACACTCAAAAGACTGAGGTAGGGGGGCCATTGGGAGTTTGAGGACAGCCTGGGCTACTTAGTGAATTCAAGCCCAGCCTGCACTACAAACTGAGACCCTTTTAAAGGAGGAGGAAGGGGAGGGGGAGGAGGAGATGGAGAGGGAGAAGAAGGAGAGGAGAAGGAGGAGAGGGAGAGGGAGGAGAGGGAGAGGGAGAAGGAGAAGAAGGAGAAGGAAGAGAAGGAGAGGGAGAAGGAAGAGAAGGAGAGGGAGAAGGAGGAGAGGGAGAGGGAGAAGGAGGAGAGGGAGAGGGAGAAGGAGGAGAGGGAGAGGGAGAAGGGGAAGAGAAAGAGGGAGAAGGGGAAGAGAAAGAGAAGAAGAAGGAGGAGGAGGAGGAGAAGGAGGAGGAGGAGAAGAAGAGGAGGAGGAGGAGAAGAAGAAGAGGAAGAGGAGGAAGAGGTCATGTCTGCCAACTCCACAGCCTTTGTGGTAGCCTAACTACATGACTAGCAACCTCCTGCCTTCTTGAGCACTGTGTTCTTTCCGGGACAGGCCCATCCCTCCCTGTATATACTCCATACAAATGAGTTTGCTTGGCCCCACTGAGGAGACCTGGCCCTGCCCTGCTGAACTGGCTCCTTTCTGCCATCTCTCCTTGTATGCATCCCATGAGGTCATCACAGGCCCAGCTCAACTTTCCTGACCCCACTTTCTATCAGAGAGACCCCAGCATGTACCTCCTCAGGAAGGGGGTTAGAAAACCTCAGCTCATAGTGCAAAGGTGCAAATGGAGAGGACAGGCCTTGCAGGAGGAAAGAGGTGAGATGGGGGGGGCTCTCCTGCTCATTGTGTTCCTAGTAAACCCTGTCAAGAAGCCTGCCCAGGGCTTCTCCCACTGAAAGAAGCAATCAGGAGAGCCACATGTATATTTGCATAATATTTGCATTCAATTTGTTGCCGATTTATATAAATCCCCTACCTTGGGTACATCTTCTTGGGTAGTTCTGTAGGTGAGCATATCCCTGCTGTCCGAGGAAACGCCCTGTCTCAGAGCTTCTGCAAGCTCTTGTCTTAATCAGCATAGGTCACCCAGGACATGGGCTGGAGGCTGGACTCCTAAGGATCAAGCATTCAAGGATTATGGCCTGCATAAAACTATGAACTGAAACCTCTACAGACTATGAGCCAAAAAGACCTCTCCTTCCTTCCTGTGTGGGGTCTGGTGTTTTGTCTCAGTGATGAAGAAAATAACTAAGACACAGAAGAGCTGGTTCCTTTCCTGCACCAGGGTCAGCCAGTCATGGAGAGGTGGGAGTGGAGAACAAGTGTCTGTCCATCTCTGTATGCCACCTGTCCTCGCCCCCCACCACCATCTCCCTTCAACAAAACACAGGAACAGACCCAACCAGGAATGGAAAAATTTAATTGGGTTGGAGAAAGTGCAGAAGACTTTAGGAGACAAGGACTTGCATGGAGCTCTAAGAAGTGGGATGTGACTAGGTAAATGGAGCCACAGTGGTGAGGGACAGAGGCCACTCACCCATGGCATGATTTAATCCTCCACTTTACACATCAGGTAGATAAATGACAGACAATAGATGCACAGGTGCATCAACAGATGAAAAATGACTATGAGAATAGATGACTGGTAAATAGAAAATAGTTGACAAAGGATGAATAGATGTTAGATAGATTACATAGGTGATAGATGATAGATAGATAGATAGATAGATAGATAGATAGATAGATAGATAGATAGATAGATAGATAGATACGCAGGCAGGCAGTAGATGGATGGATGGATGCCTGGCTCTGTGCCAGATGCCAGAGATGCAGTAATGGGTTAAGCGTGCTCCTTTCAGCCAGTGAGACAGACAAGCAAGCAATTAATTAAAATTCAGCATAGTGAAAGCTATGAGAGCTATCAGCTACTCAGTGTGACTAGTGAGATGCACAAATTGTTATGGGACCACAGAGGAGGGGACTATTAATTCAGGTGGGAAAGGAGATAAGAAAGGACATGGAAAAGACATTGTCACAAGGATGACATTTGAACTGATTATCCTGAAGAAGGTCACCAACAGGACAGCATGCAGAGAAAACTGTTCCAGCCAGAGGAAGCAGACCATGGCAAAGCGCAAAGGTACGGGTGACACACAGAAGGACCAAGCAGAGAGAGAGCACCAGTCAAGCCAGGCCCAGGAGGATGCAGTAGATGGGCAGCTGCGATGTCTGGGCAAACCCTCTGAGTTAGAAAAGGGGGTGATGAATGCTATGTAAAAACGTGCCTGGCTTAAGGGAGTGTTCCTATTGAAAGGCTAGGAGACTGGGGAGGCCACTTAGAGGAATAGAGTACTGAGAAAAGATATGATATGGGAAAGAAATAATTAAGAAGGGAGGAGGAGAAGAGGAAGGGAGAGGGAGAGAGAGAGGGAAATCAGATGGCTTGTCTTTATAAAAATCAGGTGAACCCAACTGGTAAATATGAGGTTGTTCATGGCTGTACCAGCATACTGGAAGGAAGACAGGGACGGAAGGAGGGGGGAGGGGAAAAAGGATGTTTGTTGGCCAACTGAAGAGTTAACACAGATGCATGGGTGGCCCCAGGGTAGGAAAAGAACCTAGTCATCTATGCATTAGTTCCTTTCTTCGTTGATGAGTATCGCACGCCCATGACCCAATCACCTCCTCCAAAACCCTGCTTAGGAGTTCATGAAGCTTTGGGCAACACCTAGATATAAGCCCCAAGAGTCTGTAAGGAGATTTGGGAAAATAGAAGCCTCCCAGATTGAAAGAGAAGATAATTTTCCACCTGAGATATAGAAACCCTATTAATAATACTAATGGTGATGGTAAAAGTTTGCATTTGAAAATAACTCTAAAGTTTACAAAGAATAACTGCATATTTTACTTTATTGAAGTGTCATTAGCAAGACCCTTTCTCAAAAAAACAAAATCTTTAAAAAAAAAAAAAAAAAAAAGGCTAGCTATGTAACTCACTGTGAAGTTCCTTGGTTAAAACCCCAACACCAAAGGAGAGATGAGGGGACCTAGAAATGTGAAATAACACCCCGTAATTACCTCAGCTAGGAGCTGTACAGCCGCAGTGCCAGATTTTCCTAACTGGAATTCAGCGCACCCCACAAACTCCCCATTGCTCACGGGAGAGTGATGACAAGATGGAGCTGGGGCTGGGAGCTGTGGAGCCCTTGCCTAGCAGGAGTGTGGGACGTGGACGCTTGTTCTGAAGAATCTGGAAGGGGTGTTGGTGGACTGTGTCACAAGTCCCCATCCACAGCAGATGTCTGACCCGCACAGGAGCCAAGTGGGTCTGCT
>PVKA01029192.1:0-28553 GCA_004027165.1 Ctenomys sociabilis | reverse complement strand
ATATACTGAAAGCTGCTAGAGAGAAGAAGGAGCTCACATTCAAAGGAAAACCCATCAGAATTACAGCCAACTTCTCTACACAAACAATGAAGGCAAGGAGAGCATGGAGCAGAGTTCTTCAAGTCCTACACGAAAACAAATTCCAGCCCAGACTACTATACCCTGCAAAACTCTCTTTGAAGTTTGATGGAGAAGTGAAATACTTCCACGACAAAGAAGAACTAAAGAATTTCATGATGACAAAGCCATCCCTTCACAGGATGCTGAAAGATGTTCTAGACAGAGACCACAACGACCAGAACTCCATGAATGAAAATGGAAGGAACCCACTAAACAGGACAGTCAATTAAACACAGGTTACAAAGGAGTAAACAATACCAGCTAAATATCATGACAAACATAAGTCAGCACATTTCAATTATAACCATAAATGTAAACAGACTCAATTCTCCAATGAAGGGAAATAGACTGGCACAGTGGATTAGGAAACAAAATCCAACAATATGCCTTATAGAAGAAACACACTTAAGTCAAAAGGACATTTATAGGCTCAAAGTCAAAGGATGGAAAACAATACTACATGCCCCAACACCTCACAAAAAAGCAGGAGTATCAATTCTGTTATCAAACAGTCTCAATTTCAAACCAAGAATGATAAAACGACACAAAGAAGGCCACTATATATTGGTCAGGGGATAAATTCGAGAGCAAGAAGTAACACTCATAAATATCTATGCACCAAACACAGGAGCACCCAACTATGTAAGACAAATCTTAAGGGACATGAAAAACTTAATGTCTAAGAACACAATATTAACAGGAGATCTTAGCACACCCTTTTCTCAAAAACATAGGTCAACCAGACAAAAAATTAGCAAGGAAGTAGCAGAACTGAACAAGAGCTTGGAACAAATGGATCTGGTGGACATATACAGAGCGTTCCACCCAACCACAGCTGAATACACATTTTTTTCAGCTGCACATGGGTCATTTTCCAAAATAGACCACATACTAGTCCAGAGGATATGCCTAAGTATATGCAAGAAAATAGAAATTATTCCATGCATACTACCTGACCACAATGCAATGAAATTGGAAATAAATGACAAAAGAAGCCAGAGAAACCCACTAAATTCATGGAAACTAAACAGCACCCTACTCAGCAATCAATGGGTTGCAGAAGAAATTCAACAATATCTACAGTTCAATGAAAATTCAAGTACAACTTACTGGAATTTATGGGATGCAGTGATAGCAGTTCTCAGAGGGAAAGTAATAGCTATGAACTCACGCATTAGGAAAACAGAAAGGGAACAAATTAGAACCTTAACGTTGCACCTCTGACAACTAGAAAAAGAAGAGCAAACAAAATCCAAAGCACAAAGACGGGAAGAAATCATAAAGATTAGAGCAGAAATTAATTCAATTGAGATGAGAAAAACAGTTCAAAGAATCCATAAATCAAGAAGTTGGTTCTTTAAAAAACTAGATGAAGTTGATAAGCCTCTTGCCAAACTCATCAAAAAGAGGCAAAACAAAATTTAAGTACAAGCGATAGGGAATGAAAAGGATGAAATCACCACAGACCCGATGGAAATTCAGAAGAATATTAATAGTTACTTCGAGAACCTTTACACGCACAGAATAGAAGACATGGGAGAAATGGACAGAGTACTCGAAAGGTACAAATTACCAAAACTGAATCAAGAAAATATAATAACTCTGAATAAGGCGATAACAGCCAATGAAATACGAAATGTAATAAAAAGCCTACCGACAAAGAAAAGGCCAGGTCCTGATGGATTCACAGCTGAATTCTATAAGAAATTTATAGAAGATATAATCCCCACACTCCACAAACTCTGAAGTTGAAAAGGAAAAAAGTCCTCCCGAAATTATTTCTGGAGGCAAGTATAATACTCATTCCAAAACCAGGTAAAGACACAACCAAAAAGGAGAACTACAGGCCAATCTACCTCTGAACATAGATTTAAAAATACTCAACAAAATCCTGGCAAATAGAATACAGCAAATCATCAAGAAGATCATACACCATGACCAGGTAGGATTCATGCCAGTGAAGCAAGGATGGTTCAATATTCGAAAATCTATAAATGTAATACACTATATTAATGGACTGAAATCTAAAAACCATATGATCATCTCAATTGATGCAGACAAAGCCTTTGACAAAGTCCAACACTCATTCATGTTCAAGGTCCTCCAGAAAATTGGAATAGATGGACTCTATCTTAACTTGATAAAAGCTATCTATGACAACCCAAAAGTTCATGTAATCCTAAATGGGGAAAAACTGAAATCTTTTACTCTTAAATCAGGTACAAGGCAAGGATGTCCTCTATTACACCTGCAATTCAATATGGTCTTCAAATCCTTAGGAACAGCCCTTAGAAAAGAGGGAGAAATAAAGGGAATAAGAGTAGGTAATGTAGAAGTTAAATTATCACTGTTTGCAGATGACATGATACTTTACTTGGAAGACCCCAAAAATTCCACCTAGAAACTACTAAAACTAAAAGGGAAATTCAGTAGCATAGCAGGATACAAAATCCATACTCAAAAGTCAATAGCATTCCTCTACACAAATAAGAAGCACACTGAAAGGGAAACAATAGAAATAAAACCTTTTACAATAGCACCGTGGAAAATGAAATACCTTGGGATTCACTTAACCAAGGAAGTCAAAGATCTTTTCACGGAAAATTGCAACACCCTAAGAAAAGTGATTATAGAGGATTTCAGAAAATCAAAAGATATTCCATGCTTCTGGCTAGGAAGAACCAACATTGTGAAGATGGCCATACTCGCAAAATTGCTGTACAGATTTAATGCAATCCCTATCAAACTGCCACCAACATACCTCCCAGATATAGAGAAATCCATCCTAAAATTTATTTGGAACTACAAACGACCTAGAATAGCAAAGGCAATCTTGGCCAATCAAGACAAGGCAGGAGGCATCACAATTCCTGATCTGAAATTATACTACAAAGCCACTGTGATAAAATCAACATGGTATTGGCAACAAAATAGACCTGAGGATCAGAAGAATAGATTAGAAGATGCAGAGGCATCTATGAAAACTCTCAGCCATCTTATCTTTGACACAGGGGCTACACAAGCTCACTGGGAGAAAGATAGCCTCTCTAACAAATGGTGCTGGAAAACATGGCTTTCTACATGCCGAAAACTAAAACTTGATCCAGTTCTATCAGCACACTCTAAACTAAAGTCAAAATCGATTAGAGATCTAAAGATTAAAGCATAGACACTCAATGTCCTGGAAGAGAAAGTAGGAGCTACTCTTGAAGACATATGGGTAGTAAAGTGTTCATGAACAAACATATGTTCGCACGGGAAGTTCTTGAAAGAATTAACAACTGGGATCAACTCTTCTTAAGGAGCTTCTGCATGTCAAAAGAAATTGTCAACAGAGTGAAAAGACAATCCACAAACTTTGAAAAATCCTAACTAATAAGCAATCAGACAGAGGACTACTGTCTAGAATACATAAAGAACTAAGATACAACAGGGCCCTCAAATTTAAAGACCCAATTCAGAAATGGGCATCTGAGATGAATCCACATTTCTCAGAGAAGAAATTAAAGAAGGAAATAAATATATGGAAAAATGCTCCACATCGCTAGCCATTCGTGAAATGCAAATAAAAACAACACTGAGATATCATCTCACTCCAGAAAGAATGGCTATCAGAAGGAAATCAACAAATAACAGATGTTGGAGCAGTTGTAGAGAAAAGGGGATACTTCTCCAGTGCTTGTGGGAATGTAGACTGGTACAACCATTGTGGAGGTCAGTGTGGAGACTCCTCAAAGCAGTAGGACTAGAAATCCCATTCAAGCTGGCTATCCCCCTACTGGGAATTTTCCCAAAGGATCTGGAAACGTTGTATCATAGTGATATATGTGTACCTATGTTTATAGCAACGCAATGTGTGATAGCAACTCTTGGAAACAACAAAGATGTCCATCCCATGAAGAATGGTTGAAAAATATGTGGTATTTATATACAATGGAGTATTACTCAGCTATTAAGAATGATAAGTTTGAAGCATTTATACTGAAGTGGATGCCACTTGAACATATACTCATAAGTGAAATAAACCAGGCACACATTTGTAAATATCATATGATCTCCCTAGTATAACAAGAGAAAGGCAGAAATACAAAAGGAAACGTACAACAACTAAAATCACTTGAGTCAGATAAGGCAAAGTGAATGGCATATGCTGCAGGATACTAATTAGCTTTTCTTCTGGATGGTTAACGACCTAAATTCACAAGTCAGCGTTGGAGAAATAGAAGAACCACAAGGCCAGCCAAAATTCTGTCCCTAGCCTTTCAAGGTCAACGAAGACTCAGGACATAGGAGAACCTGTACTGCAACATCATGAAACTCAGTTGAGCTCCAAAATTTCTGAACAAGGAGATTATGGAGCCACAGAGGAAAGAGATTGAAGTTCTATAATTTGCCTGTGGAGAGTCACATGAAGAGAAATCTTTCTCTCAAGCTCTCACAGAGGGCAAACTGGTCCAGCATTGGCCGTGACTCATCTACATGGATGACACTGACAAAGGATCTACAGAATAATGTACAGGACTGCAATATAAACCCTGAGAGCACTTCACTGACCACATAAGAAATATAAAGTTCATATGTTGTTTTATAAGTCTTGATCTATCTAGGTGTTAACCATCCAGCAGAAAAGTATAAAAATGAAGTATATATTGTGGGGCTATAATATTAAACTGAGCTGTAAATGGCTATGGTCGACAACTTCTTTGAATAACTCACTATTGTTGTCCAATGCTGGACTGTGTTGGACTGTGGTGTCCAGTTCAAGCACCTAAGTTAGTTGAATGACAATGGAGTGCCCATCTTTGACAAGTGTAGACAAAGGAAGGGGTATGGAAAGCAAAAATCACGATGTGTGTGTATAGACAGTACAGTTGGGATAGATAAACCTGTGCTTCTACAGAATACTATGAGAGGGAAGATCTGCATTAATGGTTGTTGGACAGTATATTATGTCATCTTCTAGTACTACGGTCATCAAGTAGGAAAATAATTATTGAATTTTTGATGTAACTCAGGTATAAAAAATAAGTGAGCAGCTACACTCTTAATTTACTGATAAGAGATATCTGCTAAAATAATATCTGTAAATATAATATCATGTATGCACCTTGTATGATACCAAATCATTGTGAAAAGTTTGCAATGTATTAATTTGTCGAATCTGTCTTGTGAAGGCGTCTTGAAACTGTCCAATTGATATTTGTACTTTAAGAAAAAAAAAACTAATTCTACAGAGAATTGGAATAGAAAGCATCTACTTCAATCTGATGAAAGCCATCCTTGACAACACAATGGCTAATATAATTTTCAATGGTGAAAGCTTGAAAACTTTGACTCTCATATCTTGTACAAGACAAGCATGTCCTCTATCATCTCTCGTATTCAATATAGTTCTGTAATCATTAGCTAGAACCTTTAGACAAGAGAGAAATAAAATGAATTAGAATAGGTAACAAAAAAGTTAATCTCCCATTATTTGCAGATGACATGATACTTTATTTGTAAAACCCCAAATATACCACCAAGAAGCTACTAGAATTGATACACAAATTCTGTAGCATAGCAGGATACAAAGTCAGTACCCAAAAGTAAATAACATTTCTCTGTACAGATAACAAACACACTGAGAGGGAAATTAGAGAAACAATACCTTTTATTGTAGCACTGCAGAAAATGAAATACCTTGGAATTCATCTAAGTAAAGAAGACAAAGATCTTTTCAAGGAAAATTACAATACTCTTAAAAAAAGAGATCTTTGAGGACTTCAGAAAATGGCAAGATATTCCCTGCTTCTGGATAGGAAGAACCAACATTGTGAAGATGGCAATACTCCCAAAATTTCTGTAGAGATTTGTTGCAATGCTTATCAAGCTACCCACAATACACCTCCCAAACCTAGACCAATCATTCCTAAAATTTATTTAGAACCAGAAAAGACCTAGAATAGCAAAGGCAATCCTGGGCAACAAAGACAAGGCAGAAGACATTACAATTACTGACTTGAAATTATACTACTAAGCTATTGTGATAAATTCAGCATAGTACAGGCAACAAAATAAGACCTGAGGACCCATGGAATAGAACAGAAGATGCAGAAGCCTCTACGCACACTTTCAGCCACCTGATCTTTGACAAAGCAGCCAAATGTATTTACTGGAATAAAGATAGACAGTCTAACAAATGGTGCTGGAAAAACTGGCTTTCTGCATGCAGAAAACTAAAACTTGACCCAGGTCTATCATCATCCACTAAGCTAAAGTCAAAATGGATTAAAGATCTAAACATCAAAGCAGAAACACCAAACCTCCTGGAAAAGAATGTAGGAAGAACTCTTGAGGACATAGGGGTAGGCAAAGAGTTCATGAAGAAAAATGGAATTCCATGGGGAATACTTGAAAAAATTAACAACTGGGACCACCTCTTATTGAAAAGTTTTTGCACATCAAAAGAAACTACCAACAAAATGAAAAGACAACCCCCAAATTTCACAAAAATCACTCGGTCTGCTCTCTAGAATTCATAGAGAACTAAAAAATATTAAGGCCCAAAAATTTAAAGATCCAATCAGGAATGGGCATCCAAAATGAACACATACTTCTCAAAGGTTGAAATTAAAGAAGCGAATAAATATATGAAAAAACAGTCCACATTACCATCCATTCATGAAATGCCAATTAAAACAACACTGAGATAACATCTCATTCCAGAAAGAATGGCTATCCCAAAGAAATCAACCAACATCAAATGTTGGAGAGGCTGTTGGGAAAATGAAACCCTTGTTCACTTCCTGTGGGAATGTAGATGGGCACAACCATTATGGAAATTAATGTGGAGACTCCTTAAAAAACTAGTACTGGAAATTCCATTCAAGCCAGCTCTCCCCCTACTAGGAATTTTCCTGGAGGAACTGAAAGCATCATATCATAGTGATATATGTGTACCTATGTTTTTAGCAGCACAATTTGTGATAGCCAAATCTTGGAAACAACCATCACATGAGGAATGGATGAAAAAGATGTGGTATTTTTGTACAATGGAGTATTACTCAGCTATAAAGAGTGACAAACTTGAAGCATGTATATTTAAGTGGAAGCCACTTGAAAATATACTCATAATTGAAATAAATCATGTCCATATGTGTAAATATTCTATCATCTCACTAGTATAAGGACCCTAAAGAAGAAATGCAAATAGAAAGATATAACACAATTAAAGGAAAGTGAGAAATTGAGGATTAAACAACAAAGAGAGGGCAAGGAGAAAAGGTAGGAAACCTGACAGGGGCATAGCCTTACATTTATATGCACAAGATGGGCAAGGCAGTGATCCTGAGAACTATAAGCAGGTTGTTGAAACTAGTAGTCACTTGGTGAGATTTTCACCCTGACTAACTATGTATACTGATACTTGTGAACTAAGCAACTGCACTGAAGATAGCAGTGTGTAATAGAAGGGTCATTCTTGGAATGTCTTTCTATCTGGTCTTCTAAACATGTATTGCTTGTCATGACTTACCAGTTATTGCCATACTGTGTGTCAGGTAAACTTTTTTTTTTTTTTGGTTGTAAGAAATGAAAAAAAGAGAGAAGAAAAAAGTATCACAGGACGATCTTGCTACAAATTTCTAAATTTATGTATAAAAACATGTAATTGTTTATTCCTATTTTTAAAACTATTTTTTTGCATATTCTATGGATACTTAAAGTTTAACATATCAACACTTGATGAAAAATACATGTTCCATGTTATGCCAAACATATTTGACATTCAGACAGATAGTGGGATTGAAACCAGCTGCATATGTTGTATGGTAATAACAGTAAGCTTGTCTTCTGGAGGGTTAACAACCTAAGTTTGCAGACCAAAAATTAAGGAAAAATAAGGGCTGGAAGGACATCCAACATTTGGACCTAGCAGTTCAAGGTCATTGAGGACCTAGGACATAGGAAACTTGTACCATAACAACATTTAACTCAGTTGTGTGCCAAATTTTCTGATCAAGGAGCTTATAGGGTCACTGAGGAATGTGATCGATGATGTACAGTGTCCCTAAGGAGAGTCACATGAAAAAAGAAACCATTCTCTCAGGCTTTCACAGAGAGCAAATTGGTCAAACAATGGCTGTGACTTATCCACATGGCTGATACTGACAAAGATCTACGAAGTGTGGTACAGGGTTTCAAGATAAGTCCTGAGGGGACTTTACTAACCTTTTCAGATACAAAAGTTACATTTCTTGTTATATAAGTCTTACTTTATCTTGGTCTTAACCATCCAGCGGAAAAGTGTAGCAACAAGTGAATAAATATTAATATGCTGAGCTGTGGAAGACTTGGACCTTGCCAGTCCTGTGGATAACCCACTACTGTTGTGGACTACCAGACTACATTGGGGTATTTTGATGAATTAATGCACCTACAATATTTGGATGGCAATGGAATACCCATCTCTGAAAAATCTAAACAAAAATGGGGGTTATAAATGAAGGACTATTTTGTATCTACATATATAAAATAGTTATGATAGATATATAGCTACTTGCTCTTAATTAAAAAAGAAGAAAAATTTGTACTAATAATGTTTGGACAGGATATCATGTCTGCATCTTGTGCTACGATTGGCTACTACAAAGAAAACAATGTGCAATGTATTAATTGTTGTAATTCTCCAACCATCCTGTTTTGAAAGTCTCATTGCAATTGTTTTCTCTATAAAATTAATAAAAAGAAAAAGAAAAAAGGGGGGAAATAAATGAATGACTATGTCATATGGAAGAAAGATATATATATATGCATATATATATATACATATATATATATACTCACATACAAAATAGTTGTGATAGATATACAGCTACTTTCTTACTTCAGTGAGAAGAGAGATTTGTACTCATATTATTTAGACAAGAAATCATGTATGCATCTTGTACTGTGAATAACTCCTATGAATTTAACAATATGCAGTGTATTAATTATTGCAATTAATAAAGGTTAGTAGGTAGTAACTGTCTTACTAACCTGTTTTGAAACTGTCACTTTGCTACTTCTTTGTCATTAAAATTAATATAAAATTAAAAAAATAGGATCTTAATTCTGTATATGTGTAAGCCTTAATTTCCTAAACTAATTTTTTACAATTTATCTGGATTTCAGCTTGTGTAGGCTGAGATCATCCTTGATTGATTACAGAGAAGAGAAGACACAAAAAATTCTTAATACCTAGTTTTAAAATTGATATGTTGTCACTAATGCCAGCAGCTGTGACTGGAATATGGCTAGTCTACATTAAAACATATGCAGTTTGGTTTCCAATGTAATGATGTAAATATTTTTCAGGACCCTTAAATAGTAATTAGATTGTGGAGTATCCATTCTTATGAAGGAATTAGTATAGTTTCTGTGAGAGTGGGCTAGTTATTAAAAGAATGGTTTATTATAAAGCAAGCTTGGCATTGCCCCTCACTCTCACATGTGTGTCTCTGTACACAAATGCTTCTTCCATTTTCTATCCTAAAACTCTCAGGAGAAGCTAAGCAGATACTGTTTTCACACTCTTGGACTTCCAGAACATGAGTTAAGTAAAATATTTTTTTTTTATAAATTGCCGGTGTTACTGTTTATTTCTAGGCAAGCTTCTAAAGCATTGTGTGCAAGGGAGTGTGGCTTTTGGGAGGTGATTGGATCATGGGGGCATGCTACTTATCAGTGGGTAAATGCACTGAAGACTTTGTAGCTGGATGTGACTTGAAGGGTGAAGTCTAACTCAAAGAAGTGGGTGTTTTGGGTAATGGCCTGGAAAGGTATCTCCCTCTTATTCTTCCCTTGATCCCTGTCTCTACTTCTTATTGTTAGCCGATTAACTATTTCTTCTCTAGGAGATTATGGTCTGAAAACTTTATAAATTATGAGGAAAAATAAGCTTTTCCTCCTTTAAGTTATGCACAACAGGTATTCTGTATCAATTAGAAAGAAAGTGCATAAGGTATCCAGTCTCTATTATCCTATTACAGCAATAGCAGGTGGACTGCACCATCAACCTCTCATTGGAGAAAATCACATAGAGTGAGTGATGCAGTGCTATATGACAGTTGACATGGATAAAAAGAAACATGAACTATTGAGATGGCTTGTACAATCAGTTACCACAGGGCCAGTGTAGTTGGACCACTGAGAATGAATGCTGTGATACAGAACCAGAGCATTTAGCTCACCAAAGGCTACATTAAGAGATTTAGTCTTTTGGGGAATCTCTGCTTAAGAATTTTAGGAAAAGGAAAAGCAATCTCCAAACTTTAACTTGGGCATGTGGATACAACATAATGTAATATACTGATATAAGCAGGCCTACAAGAACGTAGGCCCTTTTCCAGCCCAGGAGCCATAAGTAGGTATGTTGTAGATCTTGATAAGTTTGAGGCAAGTTTTCTCAATCGCCACTAATGACATATTGGGTAAGATTAGTATTTGTTATTATACTTTTCCTATATATTATGGGATATGTAGTAGCATCCCTGGCCTTTACTTATTTGTTGTCATAGTAGTGCTCTCAAAGTGTGATAAGGAAAAATGCCTCAAGATATTTCCAAATGAATCTTTGGGATAAATTTATACCTGCTTGTGAACCACTAGTTGAAACTAATCATGGTAGTCTTCATCAGTGATTTATTAGTAAATGACATATTTTACACACTCGAGGCATCCGCAATATCCACTTTCTAGTTATTTTTTAATAATAGTAAGCTCAATTTCAGCTGAGTACATTGCTACCAGATTCTCTTGAAGCTGAGTGTAGAAATAATACTGAGTTTTGGCCAGTAGAACTTAAGGGGCAATGTTATATTAGATTTCTGAGAATTCTCTTTGGTTTTCATTTTGTTTTTGGGAGAGGATTTTACTATGCATTTCAGGCTGGCCATGAACTAACTTCGCAGTCCAAGCCAACTCCAAACTCACAGCAGTCCTCCTGCTTCCACCTCCCGAGTGCTGGAATTAACGGCATGTGCCACTGTTTCCAGCTCTGAGAATTCTTCTTAAACTACATAGGGTATATATTTCCTTTTGTTTCCTCCATTTTTTTCTGAATATGAATGTCATGACTGGAACTACAGCAGACATAAGCATCCACATAATTCTGGGCAATGCCCTAATAATGACAGGACAGATGATTGGAAGGATATTTGATTTCTGATGACTTCCTTGAGCATACCAGTTCTTCTATACAAAATTTTAAAATTATATATAAATTCTCCATTTTTTTCTATAGTGTTGCTATTAATCTAATCTGAAGTGCTAAAGTCTAAAAAGTATATGATGCTTTTCTTCCCCATGATAGATAAGGGAAAGTCCTCTGGAGTTTCTGACAAAAACTTTTGTCCTCAAAATGGAATGAAAGGATTTCTTTCTCTTTCAGCTTTTGAATATTATCATATGAAAGCTTGGTGCCTGACATTTCTGCAGCTGTGTTTTGACTATAAGCAGAGTTAGTGGACATGCTGTAGATAATACAACAAAAAGATGAAAAGAATCTAGATCCTAATATCATTGAGCCAATGAGTTGACCAATACCATTAATATACCATTCACAGAATATTTGTTAAAAAACAATACACTTTATCATAATTTAATCCATTTAAATTTTTACTACTTGCACTTTAAACCCTCTGAATGATAGAAACAGGTTAAGAAGCGCAAGTGTAAATTAGGGAATGCTGAATTTTAAAAATCTATGAGAGAAAAAAAAAAAGCAATTAGACTTCTGGGTTTCAGATAAGCCATAATTAGTTGGATGTAATAGGTCTGATCCCAGAGAGAAGAAAATATGAAATTGTCTTCAGTACTGACAAAGAACATTGGTCATCCTTATAGCTGAGGTCTGGGTCTCCACTGTGACCTGCCCCAAAGTCCTCATAGCTGATATATCAGCAGGATCAAAATAGGGGAGTTGTACTTCAGAATAATAAAGTAAGAGTAACAAAAAAATGAGGCATTAATTCCATTAGAGTTAATGATGATAACTTCAAAGGCTAAAAGTCATTACTTGTTTAGAGTGACCTCAGAATGAGCTGGTAATGCTGTCCATCTCCCTGAACTTGCCTATAGCAGTACTTCTGGGAAAAAATATGCATTATGCAGAATTTCTTTTGGATATGTTACCAACTGGTCCTTGTCCCCATAATACCATTAAAACTTTAAAGCTCTTACTTAGCTCCTACATATGCTCATAGCCACCAGAGGATAATGCAGTCTAGATGAGAATTAGGAGCCAGCAAAGCCAATCAGACCTCAAATCATTTATTGTCTGTGCCAGAGTCCTATATACTGCTACTGTATTTAGTTTTAGGCTAGGGTTCACAACTCATAAGCAAAGAATCTCAGAGGCAATGGGTTTTGAAGGAAGTTCTAGTACCTTGTTTTTATTTTCATTACTCAGTTCCAGGCTTTGTGGAGTAGTAAGAACTCCCTGTGGTTTCAGAGTAATGGAGATTACATCTTAATGCAATTGTTGACATAGGTCTATGGTTATATCTGGATGGTAAACTCCTCCTTGTCTTCTAGTAGCATCAGGCAGGGCTTGGCCTAATGCTCAGATCATAGAACTATGAGCAGAATTAAGAAAGCCTTTAGCTATAAGGCAGAATTGTAAGCTAAATTGTGACATGTCCTTCTATAGATTGAATCAGATTATCTGAAGTGCAAGATTAGGCAAAAGGCTAAGAAGAATCACAAACCCTTTAAGTTTTACAGATGAGACACTATTGGTAGAGCTAGAACTAAAGCTCCAGCTCTGATACCATAATAGACACACTATACAAGAGTTCTTGAACATTTTCTGTTCAATTTGTGATTCCACAGGCACACAGGAGATTAGAAACAGAAGATGATGACAGAAGTAAGCTGCAGTTATGCAGCAACCACCACCAGAGAGCACGTGTAGGTGGTAGAATAGCCTATAGCATGCAGTCCAGAGTGTCATGAAATCCAAGAGTCTGTGGTAGAAATTATGAGTGTTTTTCCCACCCATGTCTGGCTCAGCTGTTCCTTTTTAAATTCTTTCTGTGTTCAGGGATTCTGTTTACGTATTCTCTTCAATATGTTCACTGTATTTTCTTAAGTTCCACTCCCATATGCCCATGGTTTAATGGTAGATTTGGACATAAGATTTCTTATGAAATCTTTCTAAGATTTCTTTCTAAGATTTCTTCCACATTTTTTTCATTCTCCAGTTGGTGTTACACACTTCCATGCTACAAGAGAACCAAAATTATAATTAATATAAAAATGATTAAGAAATCTTGTAGAATTTGCTAGTACCTATTACTTAGATCAGTGACTCATGGAAAATCAAGGGGAAGAAATCTTAGAAAATCCATCAGGTCTACTTCTTCTACAATACAAATTGATGAGTATAATTGAGAGAGGAAAAGGGATGGACCTTTTGTCTCAAAGTACTTGTGAAACAGGAAATGTATGCAATATACATTTGAATCCTTGCTCACTCCTTTGGAGTGACAGTTGAAGCAAAACTTATGTTTATTGTAGAATTACATTGGTATTTTCATTGTAGTTCATATATGAGTTTATTTCTTTTTTCTATGTTTTATTTCTTTTTGAAAAATTAATTTAATTTTATTTTGAAGAATAAAAACAAAAGCAAGAATAAAAATCAGAAACAAAGACAGAAACAGGGTAACATGTGACAATTCATATGTTACATAGGTTTTAGGGACTTCCTAGTCTCCTAGTGTACACTGGGGAGAAACTGTAGCAAATATGAGAAAGATAAACAAGAGATAAAACCTTGGTTCAGGTGGAAGCCTGTTTGCTTGATTGGCAAAGGACCTGAACAACATTAGGGACACTTATTTATACCTTTGCACAGTTAGTATGATGAGTTATAAGATTGCCTAGTGACTAATAAAAGAAATCATCCAGGCAGGTTGCTGTACTCAAGATTGAGACAGCGTGACTGATTTTGGTACTGTGGCCTTGTTCTTCCCTCACATATGTGAACAATTCACTAGTGTAATGTATATATAAAAGAGGGGTGCTCAGTTGCAGTTGGAGAAGCTGTGTTTGGAAAAGTCTATAGAAGAACTTTTCATTCTTGGTGAACTTACTCATATAGGCTAAATATTTCTAGCTCAAAGAGTTTTGGTACCTATATTCAGCAATTTAACAGCTGAGTTCCCATCATGAGAGCCAACATGACAAACTTTTTCCAGGAGCCTGAGCTATGTACCATCTTTTTTATTTCTGGATGCAGGAATCAATGTTCAAAGTAAGGATCAGAGTTCCTCTAAAGTGAACCATAACCATTCTCAGTGACAATGAGGTTCTGAGTTCCCCTACTCACAAGAACAACCAGGTACGTCGGGACAGACAGAATGACAATGTCTTCCAACAGAATGGCCCAAGAGAACTACAAAGTCCCTTGCAGCTTCCCAATAGCTTCTACTGGCTCCTGGAAGCCTCATTCCTTCGTTTCCAGTGCTACCTATTGTGCTGTTGGCAACAATCCACAGGTAGGCTTTCCATACCCAGCACCATACTGGTTCAGTTCAGCTGGGTGTTACAAGTTGATCACCAATTGTCAGTCTATCACAAGGTTGTTTAGAGTTATCTCATATCCATTTGCTGTTATATACAAATTGTAGTAAAGGGGCTGGGGAGTTGGCTCAGCAGAATAAGTGCTACTTTGGCAAGTGCAAGGGTCTGAATTCAATCCCTGGTTCCACCAAAACAACAACGATGACAACAACAACAAAACCCAACAAAACAAATGGTAATCAAATAAATGATGAATGTTTTCATGTTTAAAAAGTTACTGCAGTAAAAGCCATGATTTCATTAACACTCTCAGAGAATTCTCCATGTTTCTTGGTACTTTTTGAAGCAGTTCTGGAAGTCCACATTTAGATGTTTTGTGAAAATCTATATGAGTTATGATTAAAAAATTATGGTGAGTGATGCTATTGAATGCTACCAAAGTAATGAGAGACACTCATACTCTTGCAGCGTGTCTTCATCAACCTTGTTGACTAGATCTGGCACTGTATAACTTTTGGCACTTCCATAAAAGTCAAAATAACCATAAAAGGTAAAACTTCTGATTTACTTCAGGGCATCAGGGCAGCCACTATAATATAACAAAAAATAGAATAAAAGACTCTTAAAGTGGCAAAAGCCTATCATGTTGGTGCATGCTTGTAATCCCAGTATTAAGAGGCTAAGGCACAAAGATTGCTGTAAGGTTTTGGACCAGCTTGGGCTTCCCCCAGTCCCTGAGTCTGTTTAAGCAAACACTTTAATCCACTGAACTATGTATCCAGCCCACAGAGAGTATTTTGAAGCAGTATTAATGGCAATATATTTTTTCTTTTATCATTATTATTATTATTATTATCTCATATGATAAGGAGCTTACTCTGAGAAATAACCTCTTGTACCTTAACCTATTCTGAAAATCATTTTTTGTGTTGCCACCTTGTGGTTTCTAATCATAGATTATAGTTCATCTTGGAGACTGTCATAGCCCATGTAGTCTTTCTGTCCTTGATATTTCCTCAAATGTCTAAAGGTAGAGATCGCCTTCCCTAAATCAGCCAGGATTGTCCTTGGATTGTTCACTTCCTTTTGGATACATCCCAATGTGACTCCATTAAAGTATTTGTACTCAGAGCCTGATATAGCTCCTCAATAAGGGTATTACTAGGATAGAGTGGAATGGAACTCCTTCTTCCATTGGTCTGAACACTATACATATTTAAATGCAGATTAAGCTCCCAATAGAATTTTTGTCTTTAATATCCTAATGATGGTACTTTAGACAAAGTCTCCACCTCCTTTCTTACAAATTGTGTACAGTAAAGTCTCTCTTCTTGTGGATAACAAGTTTGTTTCGGCACCCGAGTGCAACTTCTCTAATTGAATTGTAAATCATGTCTAACCATTTATTTCTGCCTATTCACATCTTTTTTGGAGTCTAACTATTTGATCTGAAATAATCCTTTTTTATTTTTCAGCTTTTAAATTTTAGCAGTAATTTCCTCTTCTTTCTGTACACAAGCCTGTGTTATTTCATTGAGACATCCAGTCCCTCATTCATTACTTCAAGAGAGTGGAAACTTCCTTCTGAAAATGTTTAAGGAGGGGGTGATTTTTCTCAAGGCTTGTAGTATTTGAACACCCTTTATCAGAGAACACTAGCACAGACTTAGCTGAGACAGCAGCTCCACAACCAACCTCTCCCAAGACTGGCTGTGTCTGTGTTAGGGGAAACCCTGTTCACTGGTGGATCATATAGCAGTGAATGGAGTAAAATTTATGGTTGACTACTAAATCTGATACCCTGGGTATCAGGCCAGGGAAGGGTAAATCTTACAGGATTACTCTGATGTCTCAAGGGTTGTTAGGTTGAATGAGCCTCCAACAAGATATCAGTACACTTCATGTATCCCAGAAAGGCTGGCCTGATTCCAGTATTGGTCATGAGCACACAGGTTAATTCCTTCTATTTTAAAATTATCCCATCCTGGATGATTTCAGGAAAGAATCAGGACAGAAATCTTTGGCATCCCCAGAATCTTCTTATCATGTCTCCAATAGATTTTTATTTAAAAATGTATATACTATAAACATTTACAAAGCAAAGTTTAATATGCAATAATCCCGCTGCATCCATCAGTGCTTACTGGAAAAATATCTTTAATGGAAGACATACAAATATATAAGAATTTACAAGATTGGCTTATAATGGCTGTTCACAGAGTTAGGGGTACAAGAGTGCAAAAGGTCTGGTTGCATGTGGAGTTCCAAAGAATCCAGTTGAATACATGGAGATCAGTGTAATGTCCCTTGTAAGTCTATATCAGGAAGCCAAAGAGTCTATGAATGAAGGCTGAATGAACAGTCTGTGCTGGAGGTTGAAGTGTTTGCAGAGAAAGGCTAAAGATTCTGCATGGGAAGACAGTAGATTATGTCCAAAGTGAAGATGAAGACTTGAAAGGAAGCATTCCTTCAAAGAACAGAAGAGATCATTTCTCTTTATTTCCCTGTTATACTTTTCAGTCAACAAGCTGTCCTGGGTTGGGCCTTCTATCTTTAGTAAATCAACTCATCTACTCATATCCAAAAGGGCTGAACATTTATTACTTAAGTTGACACAATCAATTAACCATCACAATTCACTCCTTGTCAACTTGACAATCAGACACATTTCTTTAAACCATGGTGTCCAGGTACAAATACAAGTTCATAATTACACCTAATATGCAATAATTATCATATGTACAAATAGAAATGTAGTAATTTCTTCTCCAGAATAGAAGGCAACTTTTCTGTGGGTGGTGCTCAAATCCCAACGTTTCATAACTTGAGCATTATAACGTGTTTTATAATACTTAAGAAACAATATTGTCTATCAACATTATATTACATAGGAACTATATTAAGAGAGAAATGTTATAATTATAATCCTTGTTTCTGTAGCTGCTTAGATGGTCTCTGGTATTTAGACCAAAGAGATGGATCTTTTGCAAAAGGAAAATGGTACAAGGGAGAAATGTGAAGAGAAGGTGAAGGGAAATAAGTATAATGAAGATATGACATGGATGAGAACCTAGTAACTTTAATTAATGTAAACATTATATATCATTACATGAGCTAAGATTATCAATATCAATAAGACTGAAAAATAGGACATAAGTTATTAAAAGAGGAGGGAGGAAGGTAGGGAAAGGGAAGGGGAAAACAATTTAGGGGAAAAAGGAACAGCTGCACTATGTACATGAAACCACTGCTTAAGATTGTTGTTATGGTTTGTGTATATTTGTCCCTGTAAAGCCTCATGAAGTCATGGGGCAGACTTCTGGACTTGTGAGCTTAATTAATGATCCAGTGTTGGGATCATGTGTATGAGTGCTGCTGGGACTAAGAGTATGAGTGATATACCCAGCCTGGGTCAGATACCCTGAATGCAGTTTAAGTAAGGCAGAGAGACTGGCTTTCTGTTGCCAGTTCTGCAATTGCTCCTGCCATTTTGCATTTGCTGTTTTGCTGTTTTCTTCCACTGCTCCCCTCTGCCACATGTTACTTTACCTTGGAGCCATCTGAGTGTGGACTGCAACCTTCACTGACTATGAGCTAAATAAATCAATCCTTCCTTCATTTTAGGTGCCCGATATTTTCTCTCAGCAATGAGAGGACAGTAACCAAGTTCAAGCAAACTCCATGCACTGCAAAAATGTACTAATAAAATATAAAAAATTAAAGAGAACTACTTTATTCTACAGCTCATTATATATTCTGTTAGCCTTCAGCAAGCTTTGTTCCTTTCCTAGTGGGTGACCAATATCTTCATTCATGTAGGTGTTGGACCATTTGCCATTCTACCGGTATTGAGCCATTTTAGTTTTTCATTAACTTCAATAACAGGACATGCTGAAGAGTCTTCTGCTCTCTTCTACACTGTATTCATATTCTCCTTTTATTCTTTTATGAAATAGTAGGAATAGTAATAGTGATAATGTAAGTAAAAGTAATAGTGATAGCAATAGCCCAATTTTCCCTTCGTAGTTTGGGCCAATTACCTCTGCAAAACCTATAATTCCCCTTTTAGCTTGTTTCCTCAGTGGTATGTGGAGACCAAAATAACCAGGGTGGAAGTATTAGATGCCAGTTCAATGGTGTCATTGTTGTACTTCTTGGTTCAATCTTTTCCCCTTCTAGAATTAAGAATTTTAAGCCAGCAGAGGATAAGTGCATGGGAACAGGAAGCAAAATTTTTGGACCACTATTGATAACTATGAGTGGTAACAAGGTTATCTGTCATCAGAAAACCACCTCAGTTATATTCAGAGAGGCTGGGGAAATGGCTCAGTAGAATAAGCACTTACCTGGCAAGCACAAGGGCCTGAGTTCAATCCCAAGTTCCACCAAAACAAATTAAACAAAAATTGTATTCAGAACTATGGTGATCCAAAATAGGTTGGTGTTTCTTACTCAAGCTGACAATCAGTTAACTGTTACCATCTAGGCAAAATTCACTAAAATTAAAATAAAAACTCCTCAGGTTAAACAGACATAAACATACACATACATAAACACAGAGACAAGTTATATAACATGGATCGCATTGTGAATACCCTTTTTTAAAAAACTCTTTTAAAGCAATATCAAGAGCTTCCAGGTTACTCCTCACAGGGAGTGGGACAGAGTAGCCTTCTGGCATTTGATAGTGGAGCTCATCTGACTTCTGAATATATGTTGTAATTGAATCAATGCTGGATATCCAGGAATGGATACAGAGGATTATTCAAACATATATCCCTTTATATAGAGAGTGTCCAGGAGAATATAGAATATTAATGTATATAATAGGCATAAATTTGTGAAGTAATTGAAAGAATGCTTCCATGCAAGGTTGAAGAAGAAAGTATCCCTTAAAAAGTGACATATTCTATAATTTTTCATAAAGCATTTCCTCCCTAACAATGCCTCAATGTTCTCAATAATTTTGTCAGTTGCTTTGCTGAGGACTCTCATACATGTTAACCAAAACCTTAAGTGTCAAGAAGCAGAGAACACTATTCCAGCTGAAACACGAATTAACAGTATCGCAAGCAAAGAAACAATGGGAGAAAGATAAAGAGGAACTCAAAGCAGAAATAATTTCTGAAATAAAAAAAAGAATTCTTTGAAAGCATAGCACCTGAAGTAGAGAATCAATTACAGAAATATATAGAGGATACTAGATTTAGAAAAAACTCTGCAGTAAAAGAATTAACAGCTACTTCTTGATCATGGTATCTCCCCTGCCAGGTAAGTATAACAGCTACTTCTAAAGAACACATTGATTAAAAAATAGAGGAGATCAGAAATATGACGGATTCCGGGAATGAGCAATACAGAAAGGAAATAGATCGCATGAAGCAGAGTCAAAGAGATATAGAAAAACTTAAAATCTCAATCACAAGTCTAGAAAACTGTTTTAGTGACAGCGAAGACAGCGTTTCAGATCTTGAAGATGCTGGTGCAGCTAGTGTAAAGGTGAGAAAGGATCTCTTAAAAACAATGAGGATGCAGGAAAAAATAATCCATTACCTACAAGATGATGCCAAGATGAACAATGTGAGATTAATAGGCATCAATGAGAATGAAGGAGTCACTAAAAATGACATAAAAAGTATATGGGTAGAAGTAATAGCAGAAAACTTCCCAATTATGAGGAAACAATCCAACATTCAGGTAACTGAAGCATACAGAACAACAAATAACTTTAACCCAACTAAAAACACAACGACACATGTAATAGTCAAGGTTCCAGAAGTAACAAAAAAATAATATACCGAAAGCTGCTAGGGAAAACAAGCAGATCATATTCAAAGGAAAACCCAACATTATTACAGCCGACTTCTCTACACAAATCATGAAGGAAAGGAGACCAAGGAGCAGAGTTCTTTAAGTCCTGTTTGAAAACAAATTCCAGCCCAGACTACTATACCCTTGAAAAGTCTCTTTCAAGTTTGATGGAGAAGTGAAATACTTCCACGACAAAGAACAAGTAAAGAATTTCATGATGACCAAGACATCCCTATAAAGGCTACTGAAAGATATTCTAGAGGGAGACCACAATGACTAGAATGCCACAGATGAGAACGGAAAGAAGACACTAAACGGGGCAAACAAACACAGGATAAAAAGGAGTAAACAGTACACAAAAACAGGCAAATATCATGACAATTATAACTCAACATATTTCAATTATAACCATCAATGTAAATGGACTCAATTCACCAATTAAGAGAAATAAATTGGCACAGTGGATTATTTAACAAAATCCAACAATATGCTGTATATAGAAACACACAACTCAAATAGACATTCATAGGCTCAAAGTGAAAGGATGGAAAACAATACTACATGCCCCCAGCACCTCAGAAAAAAAGCAGGAGTAGCAATTCTGTTCTTAGAAAGTCTCAACTTCAAACCAAGAATGATGAAATGACACATAAATGGCCACTACATATTGGTTAGGGGAAATGTTCAAGAGGAAAAGGTAAGACTCATAAATATGTATGCACTAAACACAGGAGCTCGCAACTGTGTAAGACTAATCTTAATGGACTTGATGAATCTAATATCCAATATCACAGTCTTAACAGGCGAACTTAAAACTCCCTTATCTCAAAAAGATAGGTAAACCAGACAAAAACTTAGCAAAGAAGTAGCAGAACTGAACAAGAACTTGGAACAAATGGACGTGGTGAATATATACCAAATGTTCCACCCAACCACAGCTAAATACACATTTTTTTCAGCTGCACACGGGTCACTTTCTAAAATAGACCAAATACTAGTCCATAAGTGTACGGAAGAAAAGTGAAATTATCCCATGCATATTACACAACCACAGTGCAATGAGACTGGAAATAAACGAAAAAAGAAACTAGAAACACCCGCTAAATTCTTGGAAATGAAACAACACCCTACTCAGCAATCAATGGGTCACAGATGAAATTAAACAAGAAATTCAAAAATATCTACAATTCAATGATAATGCAACCAAAACTTACTGGAATTTATGGGATGCAATAAAAGAAGTTCTCAGAAGGAAAATCATAGTTATGAACTCACACATTAGGAAAACAGAATATGTACAAATAAACACCCTAATGTTGCACCTCTGACATCTAGAAAAGGAAGAGCAAACCAAACCTAGAGGCCAAAGATGAGAAGAAATCATAAATATTAGAGCAGAGATTAATTCAATTGAGATGAAGAAAACAGTTCAATGAATCCACAAATCAAAAAGCTGGTTCTGTGAAAGACTAAACAAAATTAATAAGCCCTTAGCTGACTTCATCAAAAAGAAAAAAGAAAAAATTCGAATACAAGCAATAAGGAATGAAAAGGGTGAAATCACCACAGACCCAGTGGAAATTCAGAAGATTATAAATAGCTACTTTGAGAATCTTTATGCTCACAGAATAGAAGACACAGAAGAAACGGACAGATTCCTTGAAAGGTGAAAATTACCAAACTGAATCAAGAAGACATAGCAACTCTCAATAAGCCAATAACAACCAATGAAATACAAAATGTAATGAGAAGCCTACTGACAAAAAAAAGTTCAGGTGTTGATGGATTCACAGCTGAATTCTACAAGAATTTTATAGAAGATATAATCCCTACACTCCACAAACTCTTCAGTGAAATTGAAAAGGAAGCAGTCCTCCCAAAATCATTACTGGAGGCAAGTATTATACTGATTCTGAAACCAAGGAAAGACACAAGTAAAGAAGAAAATTACAAACCTATCACCCTCATGAACATAGAAGCAAAAATCCTAAATAAAATCCTAGCAAACCGAATTGCGCAAATCATCAAGAAGATCATAAAGCATGACCAAGGGGCTGGGAAGGTGGCTCAGTGGAATAAGTGCTTTCCTGGCAAGCACAAGGGCCTGAGTTCAATCCCCAATTCCACACAAAAAAACGGGATAAAGCATGACCAGGTAGGATTAATCCCATGGCTGCAAGGATGGCTCAAAATTTGAAAATCTATAAATGTAATATATTATATTAATGGACTGAAATCTAAAAATCATATGATCATCTCAATAAATGCAGAAAAAGCTTTTGACAAAGTCCAACACTCATTCATGTTCAAAACCCTACAGAAAATTTGCATAGATGGCCTTTACCTCAATTTGATGAAAGTGACCTATTATGACCCAAAGGGTAATATAATTCTAAATGGGGAAAAACTGAAATCTTTCACTCTTAGATCAGGTACAAGACAAGGATATGCTCTATCATGCCACCTATTCAATAAATTTTGGAATCATTAGCAACAGCCATTAGACAAGAGGGAGAAAGAAAAGGAATAAGATTAGGTAAAGAATAAGTTAAATTATTTCTATTTGCAGATGACATGATACTTTACTTGGAAGACCCCAAAAAATACACCAAGAAGCTACTAGAATTCATGCATAAATTCAGTACCATCGCACGATACAAAGTCAATACTCAAAAATCAATAGCGTTCCTCTACACATATAACAAACCCCACTGAACTGAGAAGGAACCTATAGAAACAAAACTTTTACAATAGCACCGCAGAAAATGAAATACCTTGGAATCCACTTAACCAATGAAGTCAAAGATCTTTTCACAGAAAATTATAATACCCTATGAAAAGAGATTACAGAGGATTTCAGAAAATGGAAAGATATTCCATGCTCAAGAATAGGAAGAACCAACATCGTGAGGATGGCCATGCTCCCAAAATTGTTGTACAGATTTAATGCAATCCCTGTCAGCCTGCTAAGAACCTACCTCCCAGACCTAGAGAAATCATTCCTAAAATTGATTTGGTACCAGAAATGACTTAGAATAGCAAAGGCATTCCTGGTCCTCAAAGACAAGACAGGTGGCATTACTATTCTTGACTTGAAATTATACTACTAAACCACTGTGATAAAATCAAATGATATTGTCAATAAAATAGACCTGTGGATTAATGGAATAGATTAGAAGTCTCAGAGGTCTTTGTGAACACAGTCAGCCACCTGAACATCGACAAAGGAGCCCACCAAGCTTACTGGAATAAAGATAGCCTCTTTAAAAAATGGTCCTGGAAAAAAATGGCTTTCTACATGCTGACAACTAAAACTTGACCCACGTCTGTCACCATGCACTAAGCTAAAGTCAAAATGGATTGAAGATCTAAACATTAAAACAGAAACACTCATTCTCCTAGAAAAGAAATTAGCAGGAACTCTTGAAGACATAGGGGTAGGCAAAGAGTTCATGAACAAACATGTATTAGCAAGGGAAACACTTGAAAGAATTAACAACTGGGATCAGCTCTTCTTGAGAAGTTTCTGCATGTCAAAAGAAATTGTCAACAAAGTGAAAAGACAACCCACCAATTTCAAAAAATCCTAACTAACAAGCACTCAGACAAAAGTCTGCTCTCTAGAATATGTAAAGAACTAAGATATATCGGGGACCTCAAATTTAAAGACCCAATCCAGAAATGGGCATGTGGGAAGAATACACATTTCTCAGAGGATGAAATTAAATAACAGAATAAATAAATGAAAAAATGTCCAACTTTATCCATTCATGAAATGCCAGTTAAAAGAACACTGAGATAGCATCTCACTCCAGAAAGAATGGTTATCGTAAATAAATTAGCCAACAACAAATGTTGGAGAGGATGTGAGGAAAACACTTCACTGCTGTTGGGAGTGGAGACTGGTGAAACCATTGTGAAGATCAGTGTGGAGACTCCTAAAAAAAGTAGGACTGGAAATCCCATTCAACCTGGCTGTCCCCCTAATGGGAATTTTCACAGAGGAACTGAAATCATCATATCGTAGTGATATGTGTGTACCTATATTTACAGAAGCACACTTTGTTATAGCAAAATCTTGGAAACAATGAAGATGTCCATCATATGAGGAATGGTTGAAAAAGATGTGGTATTTCTATATAATGGAATAGTGCTCAGTTATAAATAATGATAAATTTGAAGCATTTATATTGGAGTGGATACCACTTGTGCATATACTCATAAGTGAAATAAACCAGACACCTCTGTGCAAATATTGTATAGTCTCCATAGTATAAGAAATCAAAAGAAGAAATACTAATAGAAATGAATAACAACAGCTAAAAATAATTTATTCAGATAGGGTAAACTCAACTGTATATGTTGCAGGGTACTAATCAGCTTCTCTTCTGGATGGTTAACAAGCTACGTTCACTGACCAAAAACTGCAGAAATGGAAGGACTGCAAGGTCAGCCTACATGTTGTCCCTAGCCTTTCAAGGTCAGTGAAGACTCAGGACATAGGAGAAACTGCACTGTAACATCATGGAACTCAGTTGGCCCCAAATTTTCTGATCAAGGAGATTATTTTGCCACAAAGGAATGCAATCAATGATGTATACTGTGCATAAGGAAATCTTTCTCTCAGGCTCTCATAGAGAGCAAACTGGTCAAGCAATGGCCATGATTCATCCACATGGCTGACACTAACAAAGGATCTACAGAGTGAGGTACAGGGTTACAGGATAAACCATGAGGGGATTTGTGTGACCACATCAGATACAAAAGCTACATGTTTTTTTTGTATAGGTCTTACTTTATCTAAGTCTTAACCATCAAGCAGAAAATATAAAAATGAGGTATATAAAATAAGGCCATAATAATAAGTTGAGCTGTAAATGACTCTAGTCAACAACTTCTTCAGATAACCCCCTATTATTGTGGACTACTGGACTGTGTTTAATTGTTTCGCTGAGTTCAGGCACCTGTAATAGATGAATGACATTGGAATTCCCATCTTTGACTGGACTAAGCAAAATAAAGGGGATACAAAGGAAGAATCATTCTGTGTTTGTATAAACAGTACATTTAGGATAAATATGCAGTGCTTCTGCATCATTCTATGAGAAGAAAGATTTGCACTAATAGTGTTTCGACAGGATATTCTGTCACCTTCTTGTACGATGGACAACCACTAGGTAGATAACAAGGTAGAAAGTATTAATTATTGAAACTGTACTATATTTCAGCTTTAAAAGTGTAAGATAAGTATACAGCTACATTCTCTAATTAGGACATCTGCTCTAATAGTGTTTGTAAGTAGAATATTGTGTATGCATCTTGTGCTATAAAAAGCCACTATGAAAACAATTTGCAATGTATTAATTATTGAATCTGTCCTGCTAATTTGTCTTGAAACTGTCTCCTTGCTATTTTCTCTTCAATAAAATAAAATAAAATTTTAAAAAAATGATAGTGCCTATATGCAAACCTTCTAGGGAGCTCCAGAGCTAGTGTGGAGGGAAAGAGAAGAAGCTATTTTCTAGTGTGATAAATGATAGCATAGGAGTAAATATGGCACTTGGGAACACTGAACTGAAATTGGGAGAAAATCTTCATTCAGATAAGAACATGAAAGGAATGTCATCCATATGATTAGTGAACAACAGAAAAGACTTATTCATATTTGAATTCTAATAGCATGAAATATGTAATACATTTTTAAAATAATATATTTGAAATTATATCAAAAGAAAAGGGGAAAAATGATATGTGTAGGAGTTATAAAATTAAACAGACTGTAATAATTGAGAATATAACATTTGAATCCAGACATGAAAAAAGTTAAAAAACAAGCCATGTAAATACCTAAAAATAGAGATTTCCAGGCAGAAGTAGTAATGCATATAATAATTCCAAGGAGAGAACATAACCTTTATGTTCAAGTAAAAGATAGGTATAGTAGTGTTTCCGAGAGAGTGTGAGCAAGTGCTAGCAGTAGGACATGAGATTGGAGTGGCAGGGCTATGGAGGAGGATTGTCGGCAGCAAATATAGGATTTTATAGGCCACTGTCAACAGACTTTTACTCTGAATTATGTCAGAACCTTCCTGAGAGCTATCCTGACCTTAGAGAGACTTAAATTCTGTGTCCAGAAGTTGAACTGTATTCTATAGGCTAAAAGTAGTCTGTCAAGATTTTTGACAATATGCGTATTAAAATAATCCTGTAGTGGCTGGAGGAAAGTAGGTTGAAGGGGAACATGTGGAAATAGGAAGAGTAGTTAGCAGACCCTATCCCGTTCCCTATAAAATTTCTATTATTATTTGTCCCTGCTTCTGGTTCCAAGGAATCTACAGAAAAGTTGGCTCTTTGTCAGAATCTAGAAACCTCAAAGCTAGCAGAATACAGGTGGATTAGAATGATTGAAATAAAACATGGCAAAACAATTACAATCATTCTAGTAGTTGACAAGTAGGACGTGAGCAAGCAGGGACTGATTGCTAGAGAATAAATGTACTGTCTACAAAGCAAATGCACAAGCACTGTCAAAAAGTACAAAGGCACAATTCTACAGTAGCAAGTATGAAAATGAAATTGACATTTTATTGATAATGAATTATTTGACTCAGTAACAGGATATGACTAAAACAAAAGCTGAATATATATATATATATATTCATATAATATATATATATATTCATATATATATATATATAATGTTGAATAATGGTTATTGATCTCACAGTCTACATTGGCATTCATGAACCTTCTTATCAAGAAGTGTCAGGCAGTGTGCTTAGAATTCTACCTGAGGTTATCCTGCAGAACAAAAACAATACAGAGTGGTAACTATCTTATCTCTTTCGCAGATTAAGAAAGAGTAACTTTAGACAAACATGACTAGCTAAAATCACTATACTGTCTGCATCTCCCATTCTGCCTGCTAGGGACTTCCACATAGTAATGTGAAATGAGTGAGTAATGATGTAAGAAGACACTGATGATAACATTGAACACTAGTGTTATTTTTAAAATTCAATTCTTTTATGTAAGAAAAGCATCCTGATACACTTATTGATTAAATGATAATACATATAAGATTTGCTTAAACATGCCTCTCAGAAAAAGAATACAAGAATAGTCAGTGGAGTGTGAAAATGAAAGTACGTGAGCAAAAGACTACTAGGTACATGGGAATTTATTATTCCATTCTCTCTTTTGCCTTTTTTATATGTTAGATGTTGACAATAGAAAGTTTACTATTTAAAATTTTATGACAAATTCCCTTAATACTATGATGTAATTATCATTAAGGCATTTGTATGTAGAAAGAGAAAGGACACATTTTAAAATCCAAAAGAAAAAAATCTGAAAGTAGGCTTCTTAGCAATAGTTAACTTCATTTTACTCCAGTAATGCACTAGCTAATGATAAAGACAATAACCACATATAGGTACAGGTCACTTGACATGCAGGATTTGCAAACCCAAGTATTCTTAAAGTTTAAAATATATAGTGGAATTCACAGATCAAAAGAAAAGGCCTGACTTTTTTCAGTTCTTCATACGTTTTAGATGCAGTCATTTGTCTAAGTAAAAGTCGGCAATATTTTTTCCCGTTTTGTGAATTGTCTTTTGACTCTGTTGGTGATTTCTCTTTTGTGAAAAAGCTTTTAAATAAAATGAGATCTCCTTTGCTTATTCTTTGTAGTGTTAACTATCCTATCTGTGTTTTGCTCATGAAATGAATGTGTTCAAGATTTCTACGTGCTTTCTCTTCTATTAGATTCGGAGTCTCTTATTTAATATTTAGATGTTTGGTTCATTCCTGTTTTAATTGGTTGCATGGTGATAGACATAGGCCTAATTTTAGTTTTTAACATTATTGCAACAGCATTTATTTATTTAATTTTTATTTTTTTATTTTTTTATTTTTTTTTCCATTTATTTTTATTTTATTGAAATACAAATGTCAATCAGACAGTTTCAAAACACCATAACCATACAGAGTCGATGAAATAATACATTGCAAACTGTTTTCATACTGTTTTGGTATTGTACAAGGTGCATACATGATATTATATTTACAGGTAT
>PVKA01029191.1:0-28547 GCA_004027165.1 Ctenomys sociabilis | reverse complement strand
TCCTCCTGTTTTCAGCCTCCCAAGTGATGGGATTACAGGCTTGCACCACCACACCAGGGGTTGTGGTTGTTGGCTCAGTGTGCCCCAAGGGTGAGGCCGATGGGGCATACGGGACTAAGAATTGAACCCTGGTCCCTGCTCTTGCCAGAGCAGAAGCTTAGTCCACTGAGCTATCTCGCCATCCCCTTCCTTGTTTTTTCTTTTGCTTAGCTGCTCACTCCCAGCTGTATTCGCAGAGTCCTGGTTACTCTTTCTGGCAAAGGAGATGGCTCTCCTTTTGACTTCTCTGGATCATTGCCTCCATTGTCTCCTTCTAGGGTATTCTTGGCAAGTTTTGTAAGGCTTGGTGGCCTCAAATTTCTTGAAGTGTTCTTTGTCATGGAAATACGTTCTTTCTCCACCAATTTCAAAGGAAAGTCTTGCAAGACACCTGAGTCCCACTGGAAGTCACTCTTTAGACCTTGAAACACTGCTGCAAGCCCTGCCTGCCTCTCAGGTGTGTGTAGAGAAGGCTACTGTGACCCAGTGGGCTTGCCTTTGTGTGGGATTCACTGCCTGGGTCCCTAACAGCTGTTAAGATTGTGGGGCTGGGGTTGTAGCTCAGTGGTACAAGCTCTTGCCTGGCAAGTGAAAGGGCTTGAGTTCAATTTCTGATTTAAAAAAGAAACAAGTCATGTCCCTGGTCCTTCAGTGTAAGGAGGCGTGGAGGGGCTTGCTGTTGGTCACGTCCAGGCGCATAACTTTGGTTATCTAAAATCCCTTCTCTGTTTAGATGTATCTTCTGTAAGCATGTTGAGTATCTCTTTCTGAATTTTAATCTCTATAGAGAGCCCCTCCTGGTCTTCATCTTGGTCCAGGAAGTTTATATTTGTAATCCCATGGATAAATTCTTGAAATCCCATCAAGTTAATTCCAACCTACCACTTCTCATGCAACCCATGGTGAGAATAAAGACCCTAAAGCATATTGTGTTTATAGTTGTGGTGAGTCACCTGGTCCTAGGTCCAGCCCTGGTGATGGCTCTCCAGAACAAAGGCCTCGACCCAGGGCTGAACCTGGGTTTTATTCAGTCATGAAGGAGGAGTGGCTCGAGGATGAATGGCTGAGAACTGCAGGAAGTAGGTGAGTGCTGTGAGCTGGGCTAGGTAGGAGGCCAGCATTTGCCTGTCATATGCAGAAAGAAGGATATACAGAAAAAAAATTTGCATTATACTGTTGAGATAGTATGTAATGTTTTTGGGCCCTGTGCTTCAGGTTTGATGTGTAATCTTTCAAGCTTCAGGACGTCATAGCCTCTATCTTGAGGCTCGATCCCAGCTGATAGTGTGGAGTATTGGCTCTTTCTCCTGTCTGTACAAGTCTTTAAAGGCTACCACCAGGGCTAGGGACATGGCTCAGTGGAATAAGCGCTTCCCTGGCAAGCGCAAGGAAGGGCCAGAGTTCAATCCCCAGTTCCGCCAAAATAAATAAATAAATAAAAAATAAAGGCTACCACCAGCACCTCAACCAGATCAATATGCATTGCTCAGAGCCAATAGATGGGGGCTGGGGAGATGGCTCAGTGGAATGAACACTTCCCTGGCAAGCACAAACACCTGAGTTCCATCCCTGGTTCCACCAAAAGAAAAAAAAAAAAGCCAATTGATGGCATAGGGAAAAGTCCTAGCCAGTTCTGTGCCTATGAATACATGGACATAGGGTCAGGCTTAGTCAACATGGAGACGGCTGTTCTTCTTTCAAGGACAGTGGCTAGGTGGCCCTCCACGGATCTTTTTTATCCTTCTAGTAACTTGGGATTTGGTGTGTCCTGTTGTGGCAATGTTGCCCCTGGTTTGGTTTCAAGGAAACTGAGAGTTTTGGGAAGCATTTTGTTGCCCTGTCTTTTCACATTTCTATTCTGTGTGTGTGCATGTGTGCGTGTGTGCATGTGTGCATGTGTGCATGTGTGCGTGTGTGCGTGTGTGCATGCATGTGCGTGTGTATGTGTGTGTGTGTGTGTGTGGTTTCACTTTGCTTTGCAATAAGGTATGCTTAAGTAAATGCAAAAGAATTAAAATTACCTCATGCAGGGCCAGCCAAATAGCCAGTGGATTAAAGGGCCTGTAAGCAGGCACAGGGGCCAGGGGTTCTATCACTGCGCCTGCCATGCCAGCCCTGCCCCCAGGGCATGCTAAAATAGCAATTGAGACTGGGTGGGGTGACCCAGGCTTGTAATCCCAGCTCTTGGGAGGCTATAACCAGGTGAATCACTGCAAGTCCAATCTAGTAGTGAGACCCTGAACACTCTGTTGATCCTTCCCTAAAATACAAAAATAAATAAATAAATAAATAAATAACCCCATGCATAATCTCAGATCATAGTACAATGAAACTAGAAATCAATGGCAAAAGAAACCACAGAAACTATGCAAACATAGAATCACACTACAGGGGCTGTGGAGATGGCTCAGTGGAATAAGCACTTCTCTGGCAAGTGCAAGGGCCTGAGTTCAATTCCTGGTTCCGCAAAAAAAAAAAAAAAAAAAAGAAAAAAGAAAAAAAAGAAAAGAAAAGAAAAAAATCACACTACATTCTCTTGAATAATTAATGGAGTTAGAGATAAAGTTAAGGAGGAAATTAGGTAGTTCCTACAATTAAAGAACGCCGGTATATACCAGAAAACACCAGAACCTATAGGACACAATAAAAGCAGTCCTAAATTTTGCATGGTGGCACATACCTATAATCTCAGGCTGAGGTAGGAGGAGTGCTACAAATTCCAAGCCAGCTTGGGCTGCATAGTGAGACCCCAGGGGTGGTGGTTCTCCTTCTCTTTCTCCTTCTTTTGGTACCTGGGATTGAACTCAGCACCTTGCACTTTCCAGGCACGAGGAACTGAGCTATTTCCCCAGATTACGACCCTATTTCAAAAAGGCAGTCCTAGGATGAAAGTTTATAACTATGAATTCCTACATCAGAAAGAAGAGCTCAAATAAATACCCCAATGCTGCAACTCAAGGTCGTAGAAAAACAAGAACAATTCAAATCCAAAGGTAGTACAAGAAAAGAAATTGTAAAGATCAGAGCAAAAGTTAATGAAATTGAGACAAAAATAATCAATGAATCAGAGTTGGTTCTTTGAAAGAATAAAATAGACAACCCTTAGCAAAATTCTACCAAAGTAAGGAAAGACCCAAATCCATGAAATTAGAAATGAAAAATATAGGGGATGACCCACTCAGATTCCCCTTCTGTCCCTCTTAGAAGTTTTTTTCCCCCCAATAAATATTCTTTTTTTTTTTTTGTCTTTTTGAGACAGGGTCTCACTATGCAGTTCAGACTGGCCTTAAGCTCACTTTGTAGCTCAGGCTGGTCTCCAACTCATAACAATCCTCCTGCCTCAGCCTCCCGAGTGCTGGGATTACAGGTGTGCGCCACTATGCCCGGCCCCAATAAATATTCTGCTCTTAACCTCTATTTGTTCTAAAATTTATTCTTTGGTTTTAGAAAACACAAACTCATCCCATGTACCTTTCAGATTGGGAATTTCTTTCCCCTAGCTATAGCACGTGGAGGTCATCCGCCAAGATCACTGGAAGGAAATGTGGGGATCTCACTCAAAGTCTCTTACTCCTTTACAGTGCATCATTAAGCACTTGAAGACTTTTGATCCTTACGCTCTGAGAAAGAGTCCTTTCATATTTTTCTACACGTGTGTGTGGCTGTGTACCCCCTAGAGCCAAAATGGAATGCAGAGGGTGGGATCAGAGCTGTCCGGCACTGGAAGCCAACAGGCACCGTACAGGCCTCACCTGCAAGGTGGATAACACACTGGGAAGAGGGCCAAATTAAACGGCAGATGCAGATGTTTTTCGCAAATAGCAAGTTGTGAAACAAATGACTGCCGTGATTTACTGTTTCCCTTGGGATTGTATTTTTTTTTTTTTTTTTCTTTGTATTTTAAGGAAAGGTCTATAGGGTGTTCGGGGCCTCACAACTAGATCAGACTCATAGAGGTCTTCCGCCTGTTTACAGCCTCCCAAGAGCTGGATTACAGGCAGGCGCCACCACTCCATCTCAAGGTACCCTGGGGGTGGGGCCAGGTCCGCAGGCCTGGGATCAGACTCCCTGCCCCTTTATCTGCCTAAGCAGACGCTTTCATCCCGTGAGCTATTTGGCTGGCTCTTGCAGCTAGTTATTGAAGAAACTCAAACTGAAACTACACTGAGATTTGATCTCCCTCTGGAGAGAACAGCTACCAGCAAGACATCAAGGGCGTGGTGGCGCACGCCTGTAATCCCAGCACTCGGGAGGCTGAGGCAGGAGGATTGGTATGAGTTCGAGACCAGCCTGAGCTACAAAGTGAGCTTAAAGCCAGCCTGAACTGCATAGCGAGACCCTGTCTCAAAAAGACAAAAAAAAAAAAAAAAAAAAAAAAAAAAAAAAAAAAAAAAAAAAAAAATTAGGGGAAGGTGGAAGGAAGGAGGGAAACAGATTTGATGTGTTTATACAGGTAGCAACTCCCACAAGGCAGGTAACCATTACATACTGCAAACATGTACTAATGAAAATTAAAATTTAAAAACTTCTGAAACAGAAGCCTCACTCTGTGCCTTCAGGGCTTTCCAAGGAGATACTGAGATCCACACAAAAGCTGGTGGGGGTCGGGGATATAGCTCAGTGGCACAGTGCCTGCCCAGCAAGAACAAGGTGCTGAATTCAGTTCCTGGTACACACCCACCCACCCATCCACCCACCCCGATGGGTTCAGAATGTCTGCTCAGTAACAACCCAGGCAGCCCGGCTTAGCCTGGCGAACGGGCTGAGTGCTGACCCAACCAGGAAACGGGCCTGCATCGGCAGACTCAGGGAAGTTGGCAGAAAGCAAGTAAAATCAAAATGATCTGGACTGTTAGGCTAAAAGCAGAAAGTTAGTCCACAGGCTGGGCACGGTGGCACGTGCCTGGAATCCCAGCACCCAGGAGGCTGAGGCAGGAGGATGGTTGAGAGTTCCAGACCAGCTTGGGCTACAAAGTGAGCTCAAGGACAGCCTGAACTGCATAGTGAGATCCTGACTAAAAAGAAAAAAAAAAGTTTAAAATGTGTAGAGGAGAAAAATAATTTGAGAAATCGTGTCCATTTCTTAGAAAACTAAAGCAATTTCCTCTACACAAAGGGCCAAGTGTTCGACTTAAATAAGCCGGTTAATAAGAGCTCATGCCCCGATGCCACGCATCACCTTGGGACAAGCTGGTGATGCTGTGTGCCCTCTAATCCCAGGATTCTCTCTGCTCCAGTACCCAGTCAGAAGAAATCAGCCTTCCTCTTACTCTGGAAAAAAGCCAACATTGTGCCAAGGCCAACTTTCCGAGCTGCTTCTTACTTTTCTTGTTGCTGAGACAAAATACCCAGCACCTAACGTTAAAGGAAGAAAGGTTTCATTGGGCTCAGTGTGCAGCGTTCAGTCTAGAGCTCGGCTCCAAGGCAGGGTGGGCTGGCAGAGGGGCATCATGCAGGAAAATGGTCATGGCCCCACAAGACAGTAATAGCAACCAGGGAGGAGGGAGGAGCCTCTGTCTGCCCTTATGTCACATGCAGGTACTTCCCTCTGGGGCAAGTGCAGAACTCATGCCCTTAATCCAGCCAAAACTGAGTCAAATCAATCAGCGGACTAACTTAGTAACTACACGTCCTTGATCCCAGCCTCTGGGCTCAGCCACCTCTGAGAAGCCCACGTTACTGCCTAAGGCTTGGGGGCACATCTAGACACAGCCATGACAGTTCCTTCCTCCCAAATGATCATGTAAAAGGCAGGGTGGCAAGATAGCTCAGCAGACTAAAGCGCCTGCTTAGGCAAGCGAAGGGACCCTGGTTTGATCCCCAGCACAACATACTGCACCAGCCCCACTCACAGGGCAGGCTGGGCTGGCCACAGAGACCTGGCGTGGTGGCGCACACTTGCGATCCCAGCGCGGGGGAGCTGAAAGCAGGAGGATCACCACGAGTCCGAGCTACGTAGTGAGACCCTGCAACAACCAAATACATTATTTAAAAAACATAATATTTAATAAAACACATACCACTTATGCCACTGACAGGAATTTATTTTTCATTTACAGAAGACTTCAGCATTCTAAACTGTTTATAACTGCAATTCCAATTTTTTTTTCAAACCAGAGATCAAACTCAGGACCTTGCGCTTGCCAGGCAGGTGCTTACACTGCTGAGCTGTCTCCCTGGCCAAAATCTGTTAATGAGGTCAATTTTTCCATCCCAAGTTAGACTTGGGTGAAAAGAAAAGCATAGCTCAAAGGAGGCAGAAAAAATTATTAAGCTCTCCAAAGTGGGTAAGTTTCAGGCTTGGAAATTTAAAATCGCAAGCTCGGGGCGCGGCTCAGCGGCAGGTGCAGCGCGTGGCGATCATGTTCTCGTACTCCTTGTAGGCGATGGAGGCGTCGGGCTCCACGGTCAGCACGCTCAGCGCGGCGTAGGCGGCGGGCACGCACGACGGCCAGGGCACCGCCGCGTCCAGCCGCTCGTGGATGACACTCTGCGCCAGCGTGTGCAGCGCCGAGCCGTAGCGGTGCCGCACGGCCCGCGGGCAGGCGCCCTGGCAGTAGCGCGCGTTGTACCCGCGCGGCGCCACGATCCAGCGCTCCCAGCCGAGCTGCCGGAAGCCGAGCCGGAAGTCTTGCAGCTCGCAGTCGCCGCGCGGCCGCAGGGCCCGGCGCGCGCACTCGCTCGGGCTGAAGGACGGCGGCCCGGCGCTGGCGGGGGGCGCCCGGCCGCCCCGGGGCCGGCGGGGGGCGCGCGGCCGCCGGCGGTGCGCCTGCGCGCTCGTGTCGTCCAGGTACAGGACCAGCGCGGGGCGCGCGCGCAGGGGGGCGCCGGGCCGGCCCCGGCAGGTGAGGTTGGCCGACAGGCGCACGCTTCTCTGGCTGGAGGCCACCAGCGGCTGCAGCAGCGAGGTCACGTCCAGCTCCACCCAGCGGCGGCTCGGCCCGAGCTCCACCCGGGAGCGGAAGGCCGGCCGGCCGGGCGACGCGGGCCCCGCCACGGCCAGGCTGCAGGCGCGGCTCGCGGCCGAGCTGCCGAAGGCGTAGAGCAGCACCGACCTGAGCAGGCGTTCGACGGCGGCCACGCGACCCAGGTTAAACAGCAGGTCCGCGGAGGGGAAGGCTCCTGCGGGCGGAGAGAGAGGCGGTCAGCGTTGCGCGGGCCGGGCCGGCGCGTCCCGTCCCGGCAGCGCACGAAGGAGCAGGATCTTTCTCCTCATCTCGAGCTTCAAAAGCCAGAAGGAAAGGAGGATAGTGCACAGAGAGAAAGTAATGGGCGTTTCTCCAAATTCCCAGCAACCAGGCCCGGACGCTCACTAGAAAAGTCACAGCAGCTTGCGGGGAGGTAAAGCCAGTGAGTCACGACTAAACGACTCCTCCTAGTAGGAAGCCAATAAGGAAGCAGTGTTTTCCTTTTGATAAATCTATATAAAGAAAAATCACCCGAGCTATTTATTTTATGTATTTGGTACAAGGTCTCACTGTACAGCGCAGACTTGTAGTGATCCTACTGTTTTCAGCCTCCCCAGTGCTGGGATTACAACGCTGTGCCACCACACTCAGTCTTGGTGGCCAGCTCAGCGCACCCAGGGGGCACTGGGCTGGCAAGGCCCGTGGTGCTGGGGATGGCACCCCGAGTCCTGTGCTAGCCTAAGCAGGTGCTCGGTCTGCTGAGCTATCGTTGGCCCAGCTGAGTAATTTAAAACACTTGCTGGGCATGGTGGTACACGCCTGTGATCCCAGCCCAGAGGCTGAGGCAGGTGGAATACTGTTGAGTTTGAGGCCAGCCTGAATTGCAAAGCAAGACCCTGTCTCAAAGAAAAACACTTACCAGTCTTAAGACATTCTCTGCCCCAGTGAGTAAGACATTAAAAACATTTGACCGTGCATGTTCGTTGGAAACACTTGGGATTGACAACCAAGACAGGTTTTACTGCCGCTGCATTAAGCAGCAGGTAGAGGGAGGGGGAGGTGCTTTAAGCAGGCGTCACTGCCTGTCTCGTGAGAATGGTTGGCATCATGATAGAGTGAGCACAGCTTCATAAAGTATCACTCCTCTCATAGGCTAATAGGCTCGGGGCGCGCGGGGTGGGGGGGTGCCGGGACAGAAACCAGGGCCTCAAATGCGTTAAGCACGAACCCTACAGCTGAGCTGTGCACACTTTCTTGCAAGAGCGATTGTACCAAGCGGCAGTTAAGCTTGCCTCTCACAAGGCAGCACTGGAAGAAGCACCCCCGTGACACAGCATGCCACTGGCCATGCGAGGAGATATAGGTACATGTTCAACAGCTAGGTGGCACAGAATCGGATGCTAGCCTTCTCCAGCACTTTCCTTAGCCTTCAAAGATGGTAAGTCCCTTTCAGGTCTAAGATTTCAGTAAACTGGCCCAATACAATAATCAGATCAAGTACCATGTTGGTTTCAATCAGTTCCATGCGAAGCAAAATGCAATTCAAGAAGCAAAGCTGCCCGGTGTGGTGGTGCACACCTGTAATCCCAGCACTTCAGAGGCTGACGCAGGAGGATTACTGTGAGTTCAAGGCCAGGCTGAACTACATAGCGAGACCCTATTTCAAAATAAAGTCACCCCTTGCCCAACAAAACCCCAGAAAAGACCAGGAAGCAAAGCCCAATTCTCTTCTGTGACCAGAAGGAAGATACTTCCTTCACATTTCCAGCCCGTTCAGCCAGGGGCTCCCACACACCTGTCACCTGGCCTCCAGAAGTGTACTTCTTTGGGGAGTGAGGGGTGAAGAGTCGAACAGTGTTGTACAGGTGACTTCTGGTGGGTTTAGGGATCCCCTCCCTGGTGGCATATGTCTTATAGAGCTTCTTCATGTAGCGCAGGGCTCTGGAGTCTGGCTGCAGCCCGGGGGCCCGGCCTTGCCGGCTGGACAGAACTTTATAAAGGGGCAGAAGAACGCTGGAGCTGTGTCCTCCATCTGCCGGCTGCAGCAAGGACCAGGGCTCTGCTTCAGGTTCCAACTTGACACTTGCTGCAATCTGAATTTCTCCCCTAGACGCCCAAGAACCCGGATTAATAAAACTCAGCCAGGCAAAGCAGCAAAGCCCAAGGAGGAAGCGGTGGGGAAGCGCCATGGCAGGGGAGAACGGACACGGACCACATCGCCCACGCCCACTTCCCCTAAAGGCCGGGAAGGCCTGCGGGAGAGCTCTTCAATAGCTTTTAGGTGCGCGGGTGGCCGGGCATGGCTCCTGTAATCAGACCTCAAGGGTACCTAGGTGAAAATACTTATATCAGGTTTATATCAGTCAGCTGATACCATCCTAGCTCTCCAATTTGTCCTCATTAGATGCAGATCCATTTAGCTTTCCTTTTCCTTTCTCTGTCCTATACTTAAAATTGAGTAAGTTACTGTTGCATTAATGGACTATGTAGCTGAACATCTTGGGGCCAGGGAGATGGCTCAGTAGAATAAGTGCTTCCCTGGCAAGTGCAAGGGCCTGAGTTCAATGCCTGGTTCCACAAAAAAAAAAAAAAAAGGAAAAACTAAGGGATTTCTTTAAACCTTTCTTTTTTCTTTTTTTTTTTTTTGGTATAGGGGATTGAACTCAAGGTTGTGCACTTTCCAGGCAGGCACTTCATGCCACTGAGCTGTCTTCCCCAGTGAGAAATTAGGATTCTGTTTTGTTTCTGAGACAGGTTCTTATGTAGTTCAGGCTGGCCTTAAACTCACTACATAGAGCAGGCTGGCTTTAAATGCTGGCTGCTCCTGCTTCAGCATCCCAAGGGCTGGTATTTCAGGCTTGGCCCACTAAACCCAACGAGAAATTAGGACTTTTAAAATGTTCCCTAAGTGCTTTCTAGGGGCACGTAGAAAGCATAAGTGTTCCCATTTGTTGGTGTACAATTTAGGGTATTAGATTTCCTCCTCAGCCTGCAGGCTCTGCAGCTCCCAGGTGGTTGCAATAATTATTTGCTGTGCATTGACTTGGGGTGAAAAAAAAGTCACAATCGACACTGAAGCTCCAGTGTGTGGAGAACTTTCTGGTTCCTGGGTCTCCAGGGGGCTTGGTATAGGGCATGCCCTGGCATTTTGCAACTGTACTTCGCACAATATTATGTTTTTGTTTTGAGACAAGGTCTTGCTATGCAGCTCAGGCTGGCCTTGAACTCACTTTGTAGCCCAGGGTGGCCTTGAGCTTGCAGTGATCCTCCTGTCTCAGCCTCCCAAGTGCTGGAATTACAGGTGTGTGCCACCACGCCCAGCTATATAAAATATTTTATTTTTATTTGGTACAAGGTCTCACTACACAGCTCAGACTCGTAGCAATCCTCCTGTCTTGGCCTCTCCAGCACTGGGGTTATAGGCATGCACCACCATCCCCACTTTCAGTGGCTGGCTCAGCACAGCATGCAATACTGGGGATTAAATCCTGGGCCTTGAGCTTACCAGGCAGGCTCTTAGACTGCTGAGCTATCTCCAGCTTACAAAATATTTTAAAAGAAGACATTAAAAAAAAAAAAAAAGAAGAAGACATTGAGCTGGGTAGGGTAGCATATACCTGGAATCCTAGTGCTGGGGAAGCTGAGGCAGAAGGCCGGTAGGCTAGCTACACAGCGAGTTCAAGGATGGCTTGAAAGATACTGAGATGAAGCTGGGCGTGGTGGCGCATGCCTGTAATCCCAGCACTCGGGAGGCAGAGGCAGGAGGATTGTTGGTGAGTTTGAGACCAGCCTGAGCTACAAAGTGAGCTTAGGCCAGCCTGAACTGCAGTGAGACCCTGTCTCAAAAAGACAAAAAAAAAAATAAAAAATTAAAAAATTAAAAAAATTAAAAAAAAAGAAAGACACTGAGATGTGGTGTCAAAAGAAACAGAGAAGTGAGCTGGGGCTGTAGCTCAGTGGCACAGCAGCCTAACATGTCTGAGGCCCTGGGTTAACTCTCCAGTGCAATAGGGTGAAAAGAAAGAGTAAGGGCACTGGGGGACGTTGCCCTTAATTAATTTTATTTCTTGTTGTTCAGGTGTGTTTGTGAAAGAGTGCATTTTATGGGGAGGCAGAGAGTGAGCAGCAATGCCACAGATGAAGGCTGTCCAGTAGGCACCCTGTATGTCATACTGGAAGAGGCACACCATGATGGATAAAAATCAATGCCCCCCTCAGGGCACCTTCCCCAAAACTTACCCTTGGAGGAGGGTGAGAAAAGTCCCAACCACTTGCCCAAAGGCAGCTGTGGTGCATTAGAGATACAGCCCTTCGAGGGAACTTTACTCTTTCTTTTTTTCTTTAAGTATTTTATGGTACCAGGAATTGAACTCTGGGCCTCATGGTTTCTAGGCAGACACTGCACCGCTGATCTACATTCCTGGCCCCTTCCTGTTTCTTATAAAGAACCTTTTCTTTAGATTTCTCAGTCTTCATTTGTTACTTTCACTGTGTTCTTTCAACACGGTCAGCCCAGCTTTTGTACAGACCGCCTTGCTGTCAGCACCAGAAGGATCCTCCTTTGCCAAGATCAGGTTGTCCAGGATTACATCATGGGCCAGCGTCATCCTGCCGGTGGGAATCTCCAAGATGCCCTTCTGGCCTTTTTGTCCAGCATGGGGAACTCAATCTTCCTGTTGATGTACCCTGGTCTGATCAGTGCTGGGTCCAAGGTTTCTATTCAGTTTCTGCTCATGGTAACTTTCACATCTCCCTGTGAGTCAAATCCATCCAACTGGTTCAACAGTTCTAACATAGTTAGCTGAATTTCTCTCTCACCTCCAGGGTTTGAAGTATATCTTTTGGTCCCAGGGGTATTGATTTAATCAATAAACATGATGGATGGTACATGTTCTTCAGCAACTCAAAATAATTCCATACCATGCCGGGCGTGGTGGCGCATGCCTGTAATCCCAGCACTCGGGAAGTTGGGGCAGGAGGATTGTTGTGAGTTCGAGACCAGCCTGAGCTACAAAGCGAGCTTAAGGCCACCTTGAACTGCATAGTGAGACCCTGTCTCAAAAAAAGACCAAAAGAAAATAAAAATAATTCCATACCAGTTTGGGCTCCTTGCCCAGGTACATCAGAGTTCAGAGCCAGAAGTTCAGAGCCAGCCACACTCAAGAAAGTGGCTGAAGTTTGGTTTGCTACTGCTTTGGCAAACAAGGTGTCCACCTGTGCCAGGTAGACCATAGAGAATGACCCCGTAAGGGTTTTTTTTTTTACTCATCTCTTTATAGTATTGTGGATAGGTGAGAGGAAGCTCCACAGATTATTTCCCAGATTTGGCTGTCCAACCCACCAATGTCTGCACAGGTTTCCTCAGGGGCCTTTTCCTCCTTCATCACTGTGACCAGAGGATCTGTGTCCTCCATCACCTGTGGCTGAGTAGGACTGAGCACCCTGGTTCCTGCAGAGCCTTGTCCACAAATGAAAGGATGCTGACGTAATATTCTGAGCCCACAGATGTAGATGCAATGGCCTGATTGTCATCAATGATCTCTCCCAAGTGACATGGGGTCCCTCTCAGATCATCTACCTGTGACTTTTCCTCCTCTCTTTTCATGGTTTCACTTATTCTTGATTTCTGATAAATTCTTCCATGAATAGAGTCTTAAACAGCACTGAGTGTGAGGTGTCACCAGTGGCAGTTTGCTGGCATTTTCTGGTCTTTTTTTTTTTTTTTGTGGTACAGGAGACTGCAGGACCTTGAGCTTGCCAGGCAGGCACTTAAGCGGCTGAACTATCTCCCCAGCTGTTTTCTTCTTTTTCCTCACTGTAGCTGGTTCAGGAGGTTCATTGAACTCAGGACCTTGCACTTGTTGCACTTGCCCGGCAAGTGCTTATTCCATTGTGCCATCTCCCCGGCCCACCTCTCAGACTTTGACCCATCTTGCCTTTGTTGCTCTAGGTAATGCTGCCCTGCCCTTAATTTTAAAATACATTCTTAGGGTCGGCCAGGCAGCTCAGCAGGCTCAAGCGCCTGCTTAGGCAGAGCGCAGGATGGGGGTGGGGTTCAATCCCTGGAACCACAGGCCGTGTCTGCCCTGCCCCCGGGGCTCGCTGAGATGGCGATTGAGACTGGGTGTGATGGCACACGCCTATAATCCCAGAGCTTTGGAGGCTGAAAACAGGAAGATCACTATGAGCCTGATCTGTGTAGTGAGACTCTGTATTAAATACATAAAAAACAAATCATTTGATGTTTTCACTTTGGTTAGCACATTTACCTACACATGCTTTGGCTGAAAGGTTTTGAGATTTACAGGGGCTATGAAATGCTTTATTTGTACAAAATGACTCAGATGGGGGCAGACTTTACTGGAGTACTTTTGTCCTTAACTGAGACCATGCTAGATACATTTTATTTAGTTAGCTTTTGGCAGAACCAAGGATTGAACTCAGGCCCTTGTGCTTGCCAGGCAAGCACTTACTGTACCGTGCCATCTCCCCAGCCCCTGCTAGATACATTTTTTGAAAAATGAGGCAAAGGGCACCATGAAAAGCCAAAGGAGAGCCGTCAGTCCGGAAGGAGACAATCCGCTGTCAACCTGCACTGACACTGGGGAGAAATCCAGCTGTGAAAGTACTTAAGCTGAAAAAGCCAGTGACTTTTTTTTTTTTTTTTGTGGAGGCCTCAGAATAGGTGCCTTAACAAAACTCAAACCCCCTGCCTTCCCAGCCTGGCCGGTTTGTGGCTCTAAGCAGGGTGAGAAAACCCTCCAGACTGTTGAGAGGTGAGTCCAACGTCCTTGGCCAGCGATCCAACATCGCTAGGACTCTGCGCGCACTGCCAGGTCAGGCAGCCGCCCAGGACCAGCGGCAAGCCGCAGCTCGTACTTCAGGGAGATCGCAAGCCCGCCTCCCACGCCCCGGGCAGCGGGAAGCTTCGAGGCTCCGAGCACTCCCGACGCCCCGGGAAGAAACAGCCGGCGGCCAGCACCGCGTGCCCACTGCTCGACTTTCTTTGTTGATGATTATTTGTGGGTGAGCTTGAAATGCCTGGCTCTACAGAGGGCAGAGGTTAGCAGCAGAAATGCTAGGTCCTGCACCCTGATGGTGCTCCTGAAGGAGCCCAGCCCCAGGGGCGGGCGGACGACCGCGCCGAACCCTCGGCGGCCCCGGAGCGTCTGACCCCTTTCTCTTCCTGCCTTCGGCGCCCTGCCCGTCCCAGCCTGAGGCTTCCGGGATTGGATCGAGTCGGGGCAAAAGCCACCGCCAAGGGATTGGCTAGGCTGCCCCAAGGCCCGTGCACCCCAGTCCCAGACCAGCGTACTGCTCTTTAGGTGCGGAAGATTACGTCGTTACCCGGAGCCAACAAAAAATGGCACCCCCGGAAGTGACGTCTCGCCCCGGGAAGCGGCTTCCTGTCCCACCGGAAGTGGCGTAGGAGGTAGTGAAGCGGTGTCGGAGGAGGGCGAGGTGACCCGGTGCGCGAACGAGTCGCGAGGGGATGGGGGCGCGCATGGATTGGGGAAGCCTGCGGAGGGGGCGGTTATTGGGCTGGGGGTCCGGCGCGGGCTGTGGCGCGGCCCGAGGCTGAACCGAGTGCCCCAACCATTGATACTGCAGGGCCGCCGTGACCATGGGCCGCGAGTTTGGGAATCTGTCGCGGGTGCGGCATGTCATCACCTACAGCTTGTCGCCCTTTGAGCAGCGCGCCTTTCCAAACTACTTCAGCAAGGGCATTCCTAACGTGCTGCGCCGCACTCAGGGGTGCATTCTGCGCGTGGCGCCGCGTGAGTGTTCGGGCTGGTGGCGGGGACCTGGCGGCCTCCCAAGCAGCGTAGGGGTAGGCGTCCGGCAGGCGCTCTGACACCGCGAGCATCGCTGCCAGCTCTAGAGCTAGTCATACGACGCCCAACGACTGGCCTAAGGTCACTTGGGTGACTCCAACGTTTCACTGTGAGGTTATCTTTATCCACTTATCAGTGACGAACTGTCTTGTGTTAGATGTGCTGCAGATAGTGCTTGCCAGTTGCATGACAAGGTGAACATACAACCACTAAAGTCTACTCTGTAGTTCAGGCTGGCCTTGGACTCTGTATAGGCCAGGGTGGCCTCGAATTCATGGCTGCAGCCTCAGCCTCTCTAGTACTGAAATTACAGGCGTGGGCCAGCACGCCTGGTGAAGTGTACACTTGTAGTTCAGGCTGGCCTTGAACACGTGGCAGTCTTCCTGCCTCAGCCTAATTAGTGCTGGGAGTACAGGTATGCACCGTCACACCCAGCCAGATTTATTTTGGTGAACATTTTGTGTTGGTTTCTTGTTAAGTGGGTTTGTAAGGTAACCTTTCTTGCAGCGGTGATTTAAAAGTACTGTATTTGAAAAGCTAGAGTAAAAGTACAGAAAAGAGGACTGGAACTGCGCCTCATTTATACTGACTTTTGCCTTTTAAAGCATTTGTAGTGGCATATCTCATCTACACATGGGGGACCCAGGAGTTTGAGAAATCCAAGAGGAAGAACCCAGCTGCCTATGAAAATGACAAATGAGCATTTCATCTGTGACAGTTCCTGCTTCTGAAAGACACTCCTTTGTGTGTATTGTTTCTTGAAGACACAATAAACATCTTAAGGACTGCACGTTGCAACTTTGCATTTTTGTGAGCAGAATACTTGGTGTGACTGCTATTTAAGTTCATGCAGCCTCCCCTGCATGAATCCTGAACAGTTTGCCTGATATGTGCTTCTGATGAAGGAGTGGGCTTACTCCTTGCCAAACACTGATGAGAAAGTAGGGTACAAGCCGGGCATGGTGGCGCATGCCTGTAATCCCAGCACTCGGGAGGCTGAGGCAGGAGGATTGTTGTGAGTTCGAGACCAGCCTGAGCTACAAAGTGAGCTTAAGGCCAGCCTGAACTGCACAGTGAGACCCTGTCTCAAAAAGACAAAAAAAAAAAAAAAAAAAAAGAAAGTAGGGTACAAAGTTAGCAGGTACTGCTGCTAAGCAGTTTAGGTGCTGCAGTGTGTGAGGGGAGTGTTGGTCTTCTGCTCCCATTATAACCACAAAGCCTACTAACTGTGTGGTAATTACTAGGTCAGGTAGGTTTGAAGCCATAGAAATAAAGTTTTAGGCTTAATGACCTCTAGATACCATTATCTGTGCTTCACAGTTGAGGAAATAGAGGTTCAATAATGTGCCTTACTTTGTAAGGCAGTGAATGGCTACCAGGAATTGAACTCAGGACCTTGCTCTTACCAGGCTGGTACTTATGCCACTGAGCTATAGCCCCAGCACCTGAGCTTTTTTTTTTTTTTTTTTTTTTAATGCATTTGGTACAGGATCTTACTAGTGCTTAGTCTATTGAGCTATCTTGCCTGCTCAGTGTGTCCTTAAAACCTAAGCTGCCTTTACTCCTAAGTCAGCCTCTCCTTAGCCTGAGAAGTCAGCTAGGAAAGGAGGGCATGAGGTGACTTCTTTACCCAGGCTCAAAACGCTACGGCTGTGGATCATTCTTCCTAAAATGTAGTACCTGGAAAAAGTCTGACCTTGCTCCAGAGTGTTTGAATTACCAGTTTAGTCAAGAAATCACCTTTGCTAGATAGGGAAAGTATGGTTAGGTATGGTTGGCAGGTGTGTTTTAGGCTCTGGTGTTTTTACAAAGGTTTCAGGAAAGGCTGGGGAGATGGCTCAATGGAATAAGCGCTTGCCTGGCAAGTGCAAGGGCCTGAGTTCAATCCCTGGTTCCGCCAAAAAAAAAAAAAAGTCCAAGGATATTTCCTGGTATTTATAACTTTCACAATCTGAGCTTCTGGCTCAGGCTGTCTTTACTTTTTCTAATTATTCCTGTTCTTTTAAGAACCAAAATGATTGCAGAAAAAAAAAAAACCCTCATAAGATAAAAATGCATTGATTGTTTAGGTAGGATATGAGAGAAGCCATGACTGCCAGTCTCCGTCCCAATTTTTTATTTTTCTGTAATTTAGGGAAGGGTCTACAGCATGTTCAGGGTCTCACTACTAGATTGGACTCTCCTGTTTAGAGCCTCCCACGAGCTGGGATTACAGGCATGCATCTTTCTTTCTCACAGTCTCAGTGCCCCAGGGGAATGGCTGGCACACCAGGCCTGGGGATCAAACCCCTGGTCCCTGAACCTGCTTGCAGGTGCTTTAATTTGGCCAGCCCTCCAAATCTTTATAAATTGTCACTTCTTTACTCTGATACAGGTAAGAAACCTACATTATTAAGCCTTAAAATTCTCATCTATACAATAGAAATAAATCCTTAGGTTGTGATGGAGAAGTGATGTTTGTGTCTGTTAAGGTGATACTGGGGTAACAGGGCAGATATATCTGAGGGTATCTTGGGCCCCAGACAGTCATTTTCCTGTTTAGCTCTTTGTCCAGATTTATTCTTGGGTCTTGTTGCCAGATATTGCAACAGGTTTGGGTCATAGACTCCTTTGGGAATCTGGTGAAGGTTCTATATCCAAAGGCAGTATGAATGTGCCCAACCTTCTCTTCCATTACAGAAGTAGCTTCCCAGGCCAGGGGAAGACCACTGCAGGACCTTAACCACTGCAGTGGTTAAGGTCTGCCTCTAATTCTGCCCCCAAACTTCCTAGAGAAGGGGCCGGGGAGATGGCTCAGTATAAGCACTTCCCTGGCAAGCCCAAGAGCCTGAGTTCAATCCCCAGTTCTGCCCCCTCCACAAAAAAAAAAAAAAAAAAAAAAAAACACACCAAACTTTCTACAGGACATAGACACTCTCATCCATGTTCCTGGTTGTATTCTACCTCTGTAGTTACCAGGTCAAAAGAACTAAATTTAACAGATACTGAGCCTGCTGGTCTGAATCCATTTTTTCTTTTCTTTTTTACTTATTTATGTTGGCAGAACTGGGGATTGAACTCAGGCCCTTGCGCTTGCCAGGGAAGCACTTATTCTACTGAGCTGTCTCCCCAGCCCCTCTGAATCCATTTTCAACCCAGGAGTGCCCTACTGAGGCATCCCTGATTGGTGTAATCCCTTTGATGTACTAAATTTCTGGTAATGGCTAAGTCTGCTGTAGGTCTCTCTTACTAAGGGGCTTCTGAGTGTGGGACCATAGATTTAATCTCTATAGCAGACGTGCTGAGGCAGTGGTTATGGGGAATGTGGTATGGTACCTTGGAGCCCCTGTACATCATATGAGTCCTGGGATCATTTTGTGGGGCCTTTTTTTTTTTTTTTTTTTTTTTTTTTTTTTTTTTTTGGCACAACCAGGGATTGAATTCAGGCCCTTGTGCTTGCTAGGGAAGTGCTTATTCTACTGAGCCATCTCCACGGCCTCTGTGGGGCCATTCTATTTGTCAAAATCTGCAGAGAACTTGAGTTAAACTTTTATTTATTTATTTATAGGGGTCTTTTTTGAGACAGGGTCTCACTGTGCAGTTCAGGCTGGCCTAAAGCTCATTTTGTAGCTCAAGCTGGTCTCAAACTCACAACAATCCTCCTGCCTCAGCCTCCCGAGTGCTGGGATTACAGGCCTGCGCCACCATGCCCAGCTTTGAGTTAAACTTTCAAAGGGTGGACAGCTGCTGTGGGCCTCAGTGCCAGCCATCCTTCCACCTAGAGCTCCCAGCTCTAGGTGTGATTTTTTCTTCACTGGCTGTGGCACAACCACTTGGTCCATATAATCCTTCTTTTCAATACTTCTACCCTCATGAGTTTTTTATGGGCTATAGTCTCCCCATGTAGTGCCCAATGTGTAGGCCCAGAAGTCTGCCAGCACCAGCCAGCCAAAAAGCAAATACACTGATCTTCGTTGAATTTTTACCCAGAAGTTTTTCCATTTCCAAGCCGTTCATCTTTTACTAGGCACCTCTTTTGCAGGGATAGCAAGTTTCCAATTCCTGCCAAGTCCTAATGATCTCTCCACTGGGAATGCGTTTCACACAGCTGCTCCCGTGTCTGCTTCCTCTCATTTCACCATAGGCACTTAGGTTAGAAGCACAAAGTCCTGCAAGTTGTATCCAGCATGACCAAGTGCTCCACTATGCAGTTCGTGTCTCATTTTCTTGTAAATTAAGTCATCTGGACCCCCAAAGGCCAGTGCTTGAGAGACCCGAGATTTACTCCCATTTTACTGACTGAACAGGAGACAAGAGGTGGTCAGATCTCAGCACTTGGGAGGCTGAGGCAGGAGGATTGTTGTGAGTTCGAGACCAGCCTGAGCTACAGAGTGAGTTTAAGGCCAGCATGAATTGCATAGTGAGACCCTGTGTCAAAAAGAAAAAAAAAAAAAAAAAAAAGAGATGGTCAGGTGTACTATGGAGACCCCAGGCCTCTCCCTCCCAGCTAGCGAGCACTTTCCTATGGCTGGAGCTACTGGTCTTTTTTTTTTTTGCAGGACTGGGAATTGAACTCAGGACCCTGCACTTGCCAGGCAAGCACTTATTCTATGGAGCTATCTCCCCAGCCCTGCTGAAGTCTTTTTAGCAGAGAAAGAAGGAACTATTCATTCAGCAAAATACTTGATTGCAGACAGCCCATGACCTTTGAAGTATTCCTTACATTTTAGGAGTAGTCTTCACAATCTCTATGGGATAGCAATGGCAGGAGCTGTCCAATTATAGCCAACTGCTGCCTACTTCTCAAGTTTGATTTTTGGTTTGAAACTGCAGTTTGTGTAAATGTTGAGATACTTGCACTAGCAGAGGTTCCTCCTACAGAACATATGTGATGAGTCTCTTGGGAGGAAAGGTGGCGTGTGAGAGAGCCTTGAGCCCCTCACGCTCCAGAGATCCTGCAGCACCCATGAGGATATGTGGTCCTATTCCTCGTGCACAAGGGTGCAGGGCTTAGGCTCTTTCTTTCCTGTGGAACTGACTTCGAAATTAACACAAAATCTGATTTTGCTTGGAAATATAGAAAAGCAGAATGCAGGGCAAGTGGCTTCATCTTTCTCCCCGATTTAATTTTAAAAATCAGGTTTTATTGGTACATTTTGGATACACATAATGATCATATCCATCAATTTATACCTGTATATGATATAACCTGATCATTTTCTCCCCTTTCCCTGCCTTCCAGCCCCTCCTCCCCTGCTCACTTACAAAAGTACCTATCTCTTGGATGGGTGCCATGTCACTGCACGCTAGTGAAGGGGAGGCTGGTGCTGAGGCCACAGACCCAACTGGTTCTGGGACATCACACTGTTCAGGCTTTTATCTAATCTGATTTGTGCTCTTACTCAATGTTCCCTGGGTGACCACATAGCCTCTCCTTGGCCCTGCAGAAGTTCCTTGTTAAGCGTCCTTACTGGGTTCATTCGGTAACCTACCTTGAGGTTAAAGGGAGCAACTAAATAGTCTTGAATTGGTAGGATTTGAGTCGGACTTGGTAGGCAGACCTACCTCTTGATAGTTCTAAAGTCCAAGTCGCAGTGTCCTCTCCTTCCAATCAAGCTCCATAGTCCCAAAGGGACTGGAATCAAGAGAGGCAGATTTGTGCAGTCACCTCCCACTCACTACCAGCTTTAAGGCCCATCATACCACTATGTTTCACCTTGTCAAGAACCATTTGCCTGGCCATGGGACTGATGATGATTATCATGTCATTTAGTAAGTACTCATTTAGTGTAAGCACACTCAAACAGTGGTTCTTTTGCCCCAGTCTCCTGAGTGCTAGGATTACAGGAGTGTGACACCATGTCAAGTAATTCCTGGTCTAGACATATGTCCTTTCTTGATCTAGAAACCTGTACCAATTCCTCCTAACGCTAGTGGATGTTTTGGTCTTCAGAGTTATCTCAGCCTTATGCTTACCTGCTGGAAAGAAATATTCTGCCAACCCTTGACTCAACTACTGGGCATAAAGCCCATTACTGAGTCCTGTCACTTCTTGACTTCTCCCACTGACTTAGGAGCTCTGGTTAGCTATATTCCATCAATTTACCTGTGGGCCCATACGACTCAGATGGGTGCCATGTCCCTATTAATTGCTCCTCTCTAGGGAGGTGTCTGGTATCCTGTACTCTGAATTTACCTCACCTGGGTCGTCATGCTCCAAAGACGATGAGCTGGCAGATTGCTAGGTGGTGGCTCATCTATGCGGATGGCAATCCCAACATAGGCTCCCTCAGAAGGGAGTTAAATGCCATACTGGACTGTCTGTACAACAGAGCAGTGTTGCCAAGAAGGCTGACAAAGCTCAACATTATTTCTTAAGATTTTACTATTATATCTCAGCTATTCTAGGGTGTGTGGACAGTCTGCATGCGCTGGGACTTCAACCCAGATTCTCACAGGCTTAGCACATGCTTTATCATTGGGTTATACCCAGTGTGCTGAGCTATTTTAGAATAGAACGTGGCCAGGCTCCCAGTCTCCCTCAGGGTTTTCACGTGGCTTCCAAAGGAAAGGATGGACAGTGTGGACTTTTGACACAATGGGTGAAAGGGGCCAGGCCAGCAACACAATCACTCAAAGTCCAGATGAGGGATCAGTAAACACAACATGCCTGAAAGTAGCCCTTGAGCACATTCCTCTGGTGGACATTAACCTGATTAAATTGATCTTGATTACAAATAGACACTTTGCCCCTATCTCACCTGGCAACCATGAAAAAGGCAGGTGTCCGTCTATAAAAGGAAGCAAGCGCTATGCTTGGCTTCCAGGCTCCATCATCCCTCTGCCAAGATGTGGCACGTCAGACTCTCTGCAGTGCTCATCATCTGCCTGCTTCTGCTGGGCCAGGTAAGGAAGGAAATGCATGTATGCTTGTGGATGTGGTAGTGACAATGGGATTCAAGGCGGACTCAAGAGACAAGTTTAGTCCCGAGGAGTGACTTCTGTTGAGCCTACAGAACTAGAGAATGATCCTTCCATAAAGGTGTGCAGCAAGATGTCACTTCTACACCTCAGGTGACTCTGTCTTTTGCTCTACAGATAGATGGCTCCCCAATACCAGAACTGAGCTCAGCAAAGAAAAGGCCACGAAGAATGACCCCATTTTGGAGAGGAGTTTCCCTCAGGCCCATCGGGGCTTCTTGCCGGGATGATTCTGAGTGTATCACAAGATTATGCAGGTAAGCTTCAAACTGGGTCCCATGCGGAGCCAGAGCCATGGGAGATGGGGCAGATGAGCAGGAACAGAAAAAAGCTGGGATTGAGTAGCAGTGCCTGGGCAGAGGCTGCACACTCTGCGGAGAACTCCTCAGAGCCAAGAGCCACCAGGTACTATACAAAAGGATGTACCTCTAGAGACCAGGTAGTGTGATGAAGCAGAGGAGGGAAAGGTAGCAGAAGTGGCTTTGGGCACCTGGAAACCAGTCTTTTAAAAAAGCATCTTTTTTTTCCCCGCTAGAAAAAGACGCTGTTCCTTGAGTGTGGCCCAGGAATGATGTGCATACCAGGGAAAGAACATACAGCAGTCACCTCCAACAATGCTCCGTTCTATGGAATATTGAGTAACTACAGTTTGGCTGGACAAACACAAGTGAAGGACTGTTTTAGTATTTAAAGACAGATGCATGCTTTATACTGGTCTCCTTTTTTTTTTTTCTTAGAATGTTAATATGTAGATAAGCCTAACTAAATTTATCATTTAGAGTTTATTTTTCTATGAATACCATTAAATAATTCTAACTGAAATTGTGGCAGTCTGAAATTCAAACTTGGAGGATTCAGTTTACATACTACAGAAAAAAAACAGCATTGCACAGTGTGATAGCTTCTCCATCTGCAAAGTGTGGTAAGAGCTGATACTGCTTCAAGAGTCTTTTAAAGAACACAATGGCAGGCTAAGGGTAAAAGTCTAAAAACTACATGATAAGCCTTGGCAAGTTCCTAAGTTGTTGCCCTGGATAGGTGTCTGGGGTCGAGGGACATAGTTCAGCAGTCTAAGCACCTGCTTGGCAAGCACAAGAACCCAGGTTTGATTCCTGGTATCACAAGCTGTGCCAGCCCCCTGCTGAGCCTGCCACTGAAACTGGGCATAGTGGTGCATGCCTCTAATCGCAGCACCGGGGAGACTGAGATAGGAGGATCACTACGAGTCTGAGCTGTGTAGTGAGACCCTGTATCAAATAAATAAGATTAAAAAAAAAAAAGTGTCCTGACACTTGGCACCTGGTGATGTGCATTTATCTAGGACTCTCTGAATATACGGAGGGACTGAGAAACAGTAAAAGTTTAAGTCACCGAGAATACCAAAAAGAATTTGAGATGCCTGCTAGAGTAGGGCAAATATAACCTACACACAAGGGCCCATGACCTGCAAATTCAGAATTTTTGTTAATTAGAAAAATGAGACCTGTACTAGTGAGACCAGACTTTCATGTGCAGTTTATTTTAGTTTTGATGCCAAGAACAGAACCCAGAGCTTCCAGCTTGCCAGGCAGATGGTCTACTGAGCAAATCCCCAGCCCCTAGACTTTTGAAAGCATAAGAAGTACTGTACCCAAAAATTGTATGAAAAGGGAAAAGTGTCTACAGCTAAAGTGTAAAGAGCACAGTGTTCATAAACTTTAATACAGAAAATCTATTTGATATTTATTAAACTTAGTTTCTCCAGCTATGGTTTGGCATTATACAAAGCATCTTAATGACACAGTAGAGTTAAAAAGATTTTTACAAATTGAAATGTGATACCCTTGTCTCCAAATATTTTAATCGCCATAAATTTGTTTAAAAATACACATTAAACACGTTTGACACTCTAAACTTTCTATAATTTCAATACCACAAAATACATATAATATACTATACAGATGTGGAAAAATCTAGTTAGTATATAATACTTTGCTCACCGTTAACAGCTTTATTATGTGAAATGCACATACTGTAGACTTAAGAAATCCTAGCTTTTGAACCCCAAAGTACCTCTGAAATTTTAATGTATTGCAACAAATAAAAATCACAGTATATAATTGAAATTTTGGTTGAAAATGTCAGATGCCTAAATATTTTGGATTAAAGAAATATAAAACAAGATTAGGATCATGTACAAAACAAAGGCATCCTATTAGTCACTAACAGTACCTTTCTGCACAGTTGACAGGCTTATAATTTATCAACAGTATTACTTCCCCTCCAAAACCCTCCCAATATCAAACAATTATTTACCAAATAATTTTCAAATAACATAAAAGGATTTTCAATAAATATATAAGCATTTCCATCCTCCATATACAAAATTTCTTAAAATCATCCAGAACAGAGGCTAGATACAGTACTTTCCTAACTGTGCTTAGCGACCCTGCACCTGGCCCTGCAGGTGGCACCTGCCTTTTCAGGCTCAGAAGACTGAGCCAGCTCTGTTGGTGAGCCCCACTCCCAACCCAGGGCTGTTGAGTGCTCACTCGCATCAGTGACCTGCCAGAGGGTTTGTATAGCTGTCAAATGGCAACACTCCTTGAACAGCAACAACAAACTCAACAATGGGGATAATCTTGGCCTCAATTTGAAAGGCAGTGTTTCCAAGTAGGTATTTTAGAGAGGAACCTAATAGGTAGAAAACTCCAATGGTTAAAAGCTTCAAAGGAATTGCGTATGGAGGTTACCAGAGGTCAAATCAAGTATTAGAATTTCTCAGTGGGAACTTTTCCACACTCATTTTGAGAACTTTGTTTTTGACTTTAATAATGGTAATTTTTGCTCAGCTGAACATTGGTGGCAAGCTGTGATGACTGCTTAGGCTATTTTAGAATACTTTAAATATCTATGACTTTGTCAAAGACAACTTGAACCCCTTGTTCTATGACCAAATTTTATTTTAATCTTTATTTATTTGGTACAGGGCCTCACTACACAGCTTGGGCTTGTAGTGACCCTCCTGTCTCAGCCTCCCTAATGCTGCGATTATAGGCATGCATCACCACACCCAGGTTCAGTGACCAGCACGATGGCATGGCATGTGGAATTGAACCCAGGTCCTTGTACTTGCCAGACAAGTGCTTAAACTGCTGAGCTATGTCTCTGGTCCCCAAATTTTATTTTAAAAAGGGATGTATGTATTCTTTCCATTCCCCTTTCTGAAGGTAATTAAGTTCTTTTATATTAACCAGAATCCAACATCCCTTTACCAACATTTACAATTTATTCCCTGTCATTTGCTAGCTTAGTTTTGGAGTCCAGAAATCTAAACTGCATTTCTCCACTAGCAAGTAGGTGAAAGGTATATTCATAAACATGACTAATTTAGCCTCTTGTCCCTGCATATTCCAAGGAACTCGATGATTATTTCTCCTACTGATTTTTACAATAGCAAAACTTTGGTGTATAATATCGTCACTGGAAAAGTCTGCCTCTCCAACACACTGATACGTGAAGTTAAAATGAAATCTGTTCTGTATTATCTAGGGAATACAAGTCACTTGAGTCTATGCGGATTTGAAATGCTCTGGCTCTCTAAGTTACTCAGGTTTTGTTGTTCTTTCAAACTCCTATAAATCAAAATATAAAATGAAGCCATTTTGTTCAATTAGCTACCAGAAAATGAGAATCTTCCCACCCTGTAAGAGCCCTATTATACTACAGAAGAGCTCAAATATATTTTAGAAGTTAATTTACTACAAATCATAGTAATTAAGCTTTAACCATCTAAAGGAATACACATTGCACCCTTGAACATTATTATTCAAGGTGTCAACAAGAAAGTGTCTTAGGTCAATTTAATAAATAATGTGGAAATAGTTGCACTAAGCTAAAATACTAAACACACATTTTGACAAACTAATTTCATGTATTCATACATACATACATACATATATATATATATATATATAAAGTGTGTATGTGTACAGAACTTTTAAGATCCAATGCTGCATACACTCACACCTGGAAGAGCACACAGCGCACCCATCCTCTGCACAGCTATGCATCACTGACTGAAACATTCACTGACTGCTCTGAAACTCCATCGAGTACTGGCTACCAAAGCCAGAGCTTTCATTTAAAATAGGTGCCTTTGTAGGCTTCTGCTTTGCAATGTAAGCACATTCGTGAAAAGTTAATGTTCCAAAGTTTCGGCTGTTAAAACACTAAATACACTTCCTCACCTAGTTGATTAAAATCTTTCATGAAAAGAAATAAACATGTTAAAAACAGTGAATCTACTAAAGCACAAGTGTATCATTCAAAGTGCAGCCAAGATGCCTATGTCAACCCAGTGCAAAGCTCTCCCCAGAAACATAGGCATGTGTAGGCATGTGCACACATTAAAACTTTTCTACTGAAGAATTAAGATCACTGGTGCTGTCTTCTCCACTCTTCAGCAGCTATAGCTGTAAATTTATCTGAAGTGTTCACTGCTTATAAAGTTTACTTCTTGGTCCCTTGCCCAGAAAAAGGTGACACTGAGACAGGGGAAGGGCTGGATGCTCGCCAGCCAGCCAGGAGACTGGCCCAGGCTGTGGAGGCCTGAATCACTGGTGGGGAGTGCTCCCCAGGGCCCAGCAAAGCCTGGGCAAGACTACTCTGACTTTATGCGCTGCAACTGGTATGCTGGTTGCCTAGAAAGAGTCCAATGGGGAAGGCTGTTGCCTCCTGGAATACAAGTATGGTCTTAAAGAGCAGTCAATTTAGTAATTTTTAAAAAGTTGCTATTTTCATAAACAAGTACATAAGTCTCAAACCAAGTTTCAGTCACTTGTCAAATTGAGTTTTAAATGTTAGAAAACACTGAAAATACCTATTAAGGAGAGTAATGGTCACTTATACAGAAGTTCAAAGTGTGTGTTGGAGTGGGTGACAGAGCATTTGAGAAGATAAGAGAGGGAAGTGGTAGTTCCACACATTATTATTTCTGAAATTCAATTATTCAGGATTGGATTTTGATCCATACCCCATTACTACCTGGTAGGAAAACTGTCCACAAAGAAAAGTTTCAAAAATTCATTCTATAAAAATTAACATAGTTTTAAAGAGGCAATATCTTAGAGCAGCACCATAAACGCATAGGAAACTCCGCTTTAAGAAAATACCCAGAGACACTCCTGCTCCCTTTCAGGACACACAGAGACCACAATGCACTGGAACTCAGAGATGCCCTGCTGGCTGCTATTAGTTGCAAATTAAGGAATCAGTCACAGAAGTCAGAAGACAGGACATACATATATACTTGATTATTTCTACTAAAGAACTATCATAACTGCTGAGGAATTGTCTTCTTAAGAAAAACTGTTCCTAGAACACATTAAGATTAAATTAAAAGATATCAGAGGCAATTTCTCCAAGAGAAAAAGATTAAATTCTACATAATTTGAAGACTTCAATCTTCAATGGTACATAACAGTAACTTGAGGCACAGAACCACTAGAGCTCTACAGACATGAAGCCACAGGACAGTGAGAATTCACTAGCTTCAGAGGTTAAGTGTAACAGAGACTTGAGCAGAGGATTCCCTGCACCACTGGACCTGGAGATCTGTTCTTTCCCCTTTCTGGTATCAAGCCTCAGCAATCACCTACAAACAGTAGGGCAATCATTTTTCCTAACTGGATAAATTCAGTTTTGGATTAAGACGACAAACTATTTCTTTTGAAGCAGCTTTACCCAATTAGACTAAGTCATGTCTAACTTTTAAAAGCATTAACTTTTAAAAAATGATTAATCCTTATATGATCCTAAAGGGAGATTTAAAATGAAAGAAAATTTATTATTCATGTGAAGGACAATCTGGTCCTAGTGTTAACTTTTATCTGTAAACAATCCACAGAGTCTTCATTTAAAGGTAAGATTTAAGGCACACCAGACAGGATAGGGGCACTCAAACTATAAAGGGTGCGTTTCTCACCCTTGACTCCTTTATGCACCTTGTAGGGAAGGGTACTTTGACATACAATTCTTAAGGAGCTGGCTGCTTAAGCTCTATCACTGTTCTCCTCCCTGTTCCAGGAGTTCACACTGAATCAAGTTAGTACTCTTCTGTGTGAATTTTCTGATTGTGTAGATACATACATCATCTAATGAGGCCTTTACAATGGAGAAGTTCGTCATCTTCAGCAGGCATTAGCACTTGTACGGTGTATAGCAAAACCACACACACCAACAGTACCAGTCACCACTGCATGCTCATATCAGAGCATCACAAGTGAGTATGGGGGAAAATTCTCCTAAGAGATTTTAACATTTGGACATTATCAACTAAAGCGATATAGGTAGGAACCCTTAAGAGATAAATCATCCTTTTTAAAAAGTAACTCATTCTGCTTCAATTAAATGTCAAATGAGCAGGAACAAGAACAGTTTTAATAAAATCCATGAAATACTAGGATTGTCCTTTTATGAAACCCTTCAAAATCATATGCTTCTCCTAGAATGTCTGCCTGTTCTCTTCCGTAATGCATTAAATGCAGGTTACAGTCACCTTGTGATTGCTATAGTGTTAACACACATTCACAGTTTTTGAAATAATGCATACCAAATAAGACACATTTCATTTTTTACATCCATGTCTAATGTTATCCTCTCATATTTAAATGATTTCTCATGTGTAGAATGCTTAGTACTAAGCATAATTTTACGATAATAAAATTGTAGCTAAGATTTGAAATAATATCAGGTAGTAGAGATGGAAAGAACATATCCCTATTTTACTCACAGAACAACTACCACAAAAAAAAAAGAACAACAA